>NDGM011257418.1:0-18976 GCA_002564305.1 Octomys mimax
GCTGAGCTGGACACACACACACACACACACACACACACACACACACACATAAATAAATAAATTAATAAAAAAAAAGATTTTTAGCAAATATAGTTTAGGAAAATATATATTCTTCCAAATCGGCTGGTTTGCTGAAAACCTTTATGTAAAGCCCCACAAAATTGAAATTTTATTTCACCCAGTGAACTCTAAAAATAATAGAACAAGTTTAATTGTTGGCAATTACTTTATTCCTTAACATCTACATAAGTGGGTAAGGAACCAAAATAATCTACATGCTAAAGAGTTTATAGTTCCATTTAAAGTTATTTAAAAACACATGAGACATTTATTAAATTAGAGTCCACTGAACTGAGATTAAGAAGAATTAGACAGGATGTTTGCATAATATCACAGATGGGCTTGGAAGGGCCGCGAAGTCCCGAGGAGATGGCTCTAATGGCATCACACAGTGTCACAAATTGATCTCCTGCTAGAGATGTGAGGGGCTCTAGATTTTCGCTATCAAACTGGCTGACAGTTTCATCTTGAACTTTTGCATGTGCTTTGCTTCTTAAGGTCTGGGAATCGGGAACATGTTCTACGTTTTTTATGAAGATGGGATCAAAGTGATACAGCCCAAAGAGTGTGAGTTTCAGCGGCACATCAAGCCCAGCGAGAAGCTCCTCGGCCTTCAGGTAGGTGCTGTGCCTCCAGGGTCCCTTCCTGCCTTCATGGTGCAATGTGGCTAAGTGGAATTGCCTTGTGGAAATCCAGGGAATCTGTACACATGTGAAGCTGGTGTTAGAGAGGACATGGCGCACCTGGGGTACTGACTGTTAGCCCAGGAAGGTTTTATATGTAGGAAGGAAAACACGTAGCATACTGGAGATTTCTGAACGCTAGCTTAACATTCAAAAATACCATGAACTAACTCAGCAGGCAATGGAGCCTCCTCAGCTAGACCTCTTAATTTAAAAGGATGTCCGCTTTGTTGCGGTCACTGCTGTAGAAATGACAGTGGCACGGAATACTTCACGCTGCACCACACAGAGCCCCTGGCCCCCTCTCACTCCTGGGGCACAGACTGGCGCACGAGGACAGCAGCTCACCCCGCAGCTGCGCACTGGGAGGAAACCTGCGAAGCAAGCGAGGGTGCCAGAAAGCACACTAGGCACCCTGGCCTCCTGTGGGGCGAGGAGAGTCTATCTGATGTCTTTAAATAAGGAGAAGCATTTAATCGAACATGGCCATTGTGTGAAATGAGTAAAATCACTTTTAATTGAAGGTATTTCTCTTAAGCTAAATTGCTAAGTAGAATTACCAATATTTTTGAAACTTATAGTTTTACTACAGTACAAAAATATTTTAAACTAAACACTTAATTTTATTTTCTTTTATAATTCTATTTTATAAAACTAAATCTATTTTCATAAGGTGTGTATATATATATATATATATATATATATATATATATATATCACATGAATAAAAACAGATTTTGAGGGGCAGGGGAGACAGCCCAGCAGCCCAAGTACCTACCTGGGATGTTCGAGGTCTGGGCTCAGTCCCTGGTACCACATGCCATGCCAGCCACTGAGACCAGGCCTGGTGACACATGCCTATAATCCCAGCACTGGAGAGGCTGAGACAGGAGGATCAGTATGAGTCCAAGCTCTGTAGTGAGACCATACATGTAAGTAAAACTGATTTTAAAAAAATTACTTTTTTGCTTCTGCTAAACCAAGAGAATTAAATTTATACTGGATTCATATTTACACAAAAAACATATGGCTCATGTAGAAATCTGGTTTCAAAATTATTGCTTAAATCACAGCACAATCATTTTATGTCAGTGTGTTTCTTTATGACCACTACAAAAGTTTGAGTTAACTGATACAGAATTGTAAACTTCAGCAGCTGATAATACCTTAGCTATATCACAGAACTTGAAACTTTCATTCCTAGTACAGTACTAAGAAGTTCACGAAAAAATGAAGTCAGTTTTCTTACCACAAAAGTATCACCTCACAAATCTGATATGCAAGCTTAAAGACAAAGAATCTTCTTCCTGGATTATGTGGAATTCAAGAGTCTCCACTAACGTTTCAATGCTATGGGACACAGTTTTTAAAGAAGGAGCTTTTCTAAAGCAATTCTGAAGGCCATCAGTGTGTTCATCCAGCTCCTAGGACTCAGAAGCTCAACAAGAAGAATTTAATCTCACAGTTTTGTGACGTGTCTGAGCATCAGGGCTATGAACTTTGCTTAGCTGAATTTCTATTTTTAAAATGTTGAAATACTGGCAGCCTTCCAAAGCTGCAAATGTAAAACCACACAGAGCTGTGTGTAGTGCCTTTGTCTATTAGAAGTCTGAGAATGGTGCCTATTTGTATATTATATAGGTAATTATTGTAAAAAACAACACATTTCTTAATTATTTTATCTTACATATGAAATAAAATACAGCATACACAAAATAATTTTTACTGCTTTGTTATTTTCATTTCTTACTGCAAAATACATTAAGTGTTTGGGATTTGCATGCTTTTAACTGGTTAGATGAGCATTGGCTCTCAAATCCAACTGCTTCTGTCAGGTCCCCACTCGTTATGGAAGGGAGTGTCAACACACGCTGGATCAGGTGTCAGTCACCCCCACAGTACTGAGAGTGGGGTTTGACCAGAGAAATGGCTCCACAGCCTGCCCAGTTGGACGTAAGAAATCCACCATCACATCCTTCTCTCTTGCAGTCCAGACTGCACTGAGTAACTGCTTCTGTTCCCGACACTCAGCACAGGGCCTTATGCACAAGTGGGGGAGAAACAACGATTCAGCGAAAGCAGCACAAGCCCCCTCTCCAGCCTGGGTGTGCATTCTCTTCTGCATGCATTGAAGATGTGAACACCTAACTTTCCATACCTCGATATTCCCCACTTTCTAATTTCTTCAGAGCAGTGCTGGTCTTTCGGTGTTTGTGAAATGCTTCATACAGTAATTTATCATTGGACTGTTTCATGTGAAGACAGACATAAGGGTCCACTAGCTCAGAGAGCTGCAGTTTAAAGGTTCTGTGTAGATACGCTGCCTGTGATGGTTTGGGTTTCTAGCAGAGGGAAGAGCCAGTCTGCTTGGTTTTAGAAGATAAATCCCTTGTGCATAGGGGATTGGAGTGTTTCTTCTGGAATCATTTTCTTCCCAGTAAGTGAGGACTAAGCACAGATACCATACTTTTGCCTTTCATGGTTAAATGTAAGAGAATAACAAGGCAATTGCAAATATAACTTGTGATCAGTAAACTGTAGGTTTAGCTCATATAATTACAGAATATATAATCTTTCTTCAAACCTCTTAAAATGTTGTTTGGCTGCTCTAAATAAAAATTCAATTTCAGTGCAACGTCACGTTACATTAGGGTTCAGCTTTTAGGGTGTGTCACGGGTGCTGTCTCTCTTCTGACTCTTTGTTTTGTGGTCTATTGGGTTCTTGCTATAATTATCCTAGGTATACACATGGTTTCATCTTGTCACTTAGACTATGAACATAAAACCAGTTGGACCCTATTGGAGACTTACAGATTCACGACTCAAACTGAAGTGAGTTTGGAAACTATGTTGAAAATTACAAGCTCTGGGAGACAGGCTGTCCCAAGGTTGCTAACTTTTTCGTTCTTCTGGTTTTCAACTACTATGTCATCTTTGTGTACCAGGCTGTTGGTATTTAATACTTTTCAATTCAGTCATCTACTATATTGATAGATCTAACTACTGTTCTTCATAAATGTCCAGGTGTCATATATTATTAACAGGCATTAGGCAATCTAAAAACTAAAATGCCCATGCCTTCCCGTACATAGGTTTCATATTGGGGAACAGGAAGGTTCTCTTCCCGCTTTTCAGAAACTAAAATCACTTCCTATTGTAAGAAAATCTGATGTGAATCTCTAAAATGTTTATGTTGTAGTTTTGGAAATTCCACTTTGGAAAATTATGTTTCTTTGTAAATAGGTAGCATGTGTATACCCCGGGACAGGATCCGTATGGAGGAGCAGTCAGCCCACAGCATTCGGAGCTCTTGGGCATCGAGAAGCTGGCTCTGGGAGCCAGTGGGCCTTCAGCCGCCCCTGAGCTCAGCCAGGCACCTGGCAGGCATTCGCCAGCTCGCTCCCAGCTCTGCCAGTTCCTTCATCAGCACCTGTGCTCTGCTTCTAATCCAAGTTCTAGCTTTCAAACTGGGTCCACAGAAGCCTTGTTAAGACACCAGTTAAGACAGCACAGTTTTACTCAGTGTGGATGATCTGCTCCCCAGAAAGGCAGCGAACAGCTTTTGAACTTGGTATCACTGTGTATTGCGAAGTAGTCTTCGAAGTGCCCCACCACGCACTTTGTGAGTCTCTATTGAAATGTGGTTCAGCGCACAGAATTATAAACATTTAAGCTTTTGTCCCCTGTGCTCACAGTGATATCCTGCAAGGTTTCCTGGGGAGATTAGTGTAAGCTACCCCTACATATGCCATAGATGATTACTGTACATTTCAGAGGACATACATGTGCAGACTGGCATTGAAGCCCTGTTTGCAGTGGCGTTTGAGTGTTGCACTGTAAGTCGCACTCCCAGCATTCTCGCTCTGTTTCTCGTAGGTTTCATTAGGACCCGTGTTAGAGAGTAGTGTGTCTAGGGTTGAGTTTTTCAACAGGTAATTTCATAAGGGTAACCTAAAAAGTCAAGCTGCTAAAACCTTAGTGATATGGTTACCGTAAATGTGAAAAAATTTTACTTGAGATTCTATAGAATGATATTATCTTATCATACATGACTTAAACTGCAGTCTTCTAGGCTGAAAATTTTTTTATACATAGTATGCTGCCTTTTTCAATTATCTTACTATGAAACAAAATAATATAAAAGTACATGATAAATGTAGTAGTGTCTTCCCGGGCTCCTCTGAGACACAGCCATAGCTCGCCACCTCAGTCACACGCTGGAATTGTCAGTACAGCAGATTTTGTTGCCTTTTCTGTAAAAGCTTTTTCCCCAAACAATTATTAAATTTTGCTCTTTAATTTATTGATGCACAGGTCAGAGGTGGCCATGACATTTCAGTTAGTTCTTCAATCTTCTCGGACTGGACAGCTCACAAGCCCGTTCAATAGAATGCATTTAATGCATTTAATCTACTTTTATTGTTATTTTTGTTTAATCCATAGTCCTTATTTTTCAAAATTTCTCAAAATTTACATTTCACTCTAACTTTCTGAGCACTTTATTGGTTTTTCATAATATTTTCCCATCTGTAAGGATTTGAATTTAAGTCATAAAATCAGCTTTTAGTCAGTGCTCAGTATTGTTTTCATCTTTGCATTCTGCAGAAGTCTCTGAAATGGAGGCATGAATGCATTCCTAGCCAACTTGCCTGTGAAAAGGGGGCGGGACAGGACGGAATTCTTCGGGAGGCATGCCAGCGCTGCCGGTGGAGGGGGCTGGACCAAGCAGCACTCCACTGGCTCTACGCTTCCACTAGCAAAATTTTTCTTTTGAAATAATACTTCTAAAGATTTAAAGATAGTTTAGTAAAGCAGATTTTAATGATTTTCTTTAATTGCTAAAAACATAGTAAAAGACACTTATATATAAAACATTTGCCCAGCATCCTTTCACAATGTAAAGAGAAAGATCAAACATTTCCTTGTAATGGTAACTATCAAGCACATAATGCAAACGATGCTGAAGTTGTCCGGCCCATGCTGACCTGGGCTGGGAGGGTGCTGTGCTGCGGGAGTGCGCGCTGCAGAACTGCTGCTCTCGGTGGCCCCCTTCTGTGGCGTGGCCGATGTGCCCTGCAGTACCACTTAGAAACACAGACAGACGCGCATGCAGTTGTTTTAGTAGCTGGGTTCCTAGTGTTTCTAGGAGAGGCCTATTATACATAAGAGGAATTTTTTCAACGACTAGCAATCTTACGAAAACTGTTACGCTGGCTTCCTATGCAAGGAGCTTGAGAGCTGTCTAGTCTGAGAAGAGGGAAGAACTGCCCGAAACGATGTGGCCCTCTGCACTGAGACAAGCACTGCAGAAAAGAAGCACACTTCCAAACGGTGCTGTGACACGCGGGCCCGGGGGCGGGCAGTCCAGCAATCATAAAGGAACCCCGTCCATGCTTCTGTGCCTGGTTTTTGGTTCGGGACAGAGATAGCAACAAACACTGACAAGGAAAGTCCTCATGTACGTATCTAGAAAGGTGGTCTCCCTCCTCCACGGAGGGCTCCGGAAGCTGAGCAACCTGCGCGCACTCGCAGGACCCACGTGCAGCCTCTAGGAAGAGAAGCACTCAGAGGGAAAGGGGGACCAACCACAGCTAATCTTCCTCCTTCCTCACACCGTGGAATCCCTTTTCCTTAGACATGTGCTTCTCTTTTATGGATTAGTAATGGTGAGAAATATTTTACTCCCTAATAATATAAGAGATTCAAAGCATTAAGGTGGGATAAATCCAATTAGGATTCATGTAAAATAAATAGCTTTTAGTGACTAGAATTTTATTTCAATGGATTTCACATTTATGTTTTCTTGTCACATTAATAAAACAAATACCTTTTTGGCGTCACTGGGATGGAGCCCAGGACCTTCACACTCATCTCCACACCCAGCCTCTTCTTCAGGTTATGTTTAGAGGCACGATCACCCTGAGTCCCTACACTGTCCACAGGAGGCTGATTCGGAGCCCGCCTGCCTCAGCCTTCCTGAGTGCCGGGAGCACAGCTGTGCTTGGCATGCCCAGCTGCAAGTGTCAGGTGCTAAGGCAGTGATTCCTAAGAGACAAGCTAGTGGTCAGGCACAGGCCACAAGCCCCGTAAGCAGCACCAAAGTAAAGCAAACACACCAAGTCCCTGGATTTGAACTCGGGCCATGAGTTCAAAGCAGTGTCACCAAACTGCCAGGGACCTTTCTTCAGTTTCCTGTGGCTGTTCCTGCCACACATTCACTTTTGTTTCTAAATACAATGTCTTATGAATTTTTGAAATCATAACTACTTGGGCCAGCCAGATAGCTCAGCAGACTAAAATGCCTGCTGAGGCAGACACAGGGACTGTGGTTCAATCCCAGGCATGCTGTGCCTGCCCTGCCCTAGGGCGACTGAGATGGTGATTGAGACTGGGCGTGGTGGTGCGTGCCTGTAAGCCCAGCTCTTGGGAGGCTGAAGACACGAGGCTCACCATGAGGCCAAGCTGCGTGGTGAGCTCCTGTAGACCCTGTACTACATATGTAAAAATAAATGAAATCGTAGCAACTTGTTAATTAGCAGTTGAAGTGGACATTTTGAGAAAATATTTTCTACTTCCCACACTGAGAAAACTAGAGGATGTAACATACGAGGCTAGTGCAGTCTCGGTATACACGATGCCTGGTATTCACGGTTTTTATAGTCTGTAGTGAGAAGGTCTCAGCTGCTTTAGGGAAGGTCTGCACGCTCATTGTGGTGACGTGTGTGTGTGTGTGTGTGTGTGTGTGTGTGTGTGTGTGGCATCAGTGAATTTCATGTTGCATGGTGATGCAGGGTATTTCTAATCTTTATTGTTTTCTTCCTTTCTTGTGAACTGGTAGTCACAATCTGTGAAAGGAATTCAGGAATGAAGTAGCAAAGGTCCTGTAGAATAGTATCTCTCGATATTGGGGGGCTACATCAAACACTGTGCTCTTAATTTGAACAGCACCCCCGCTGGTCCAGGACTTTCCAGCGCCCTGATATCAACACTACTGACAGCCTGGTGACTGTCTGATGTCTTTAGTGGTTCATTGTTTCCTTTCAGTTCAACCAGCCTTTGCCAAACACCTTGACTGATTGCTGGACATAACCCACGGCTTTCAGCCATGACCTTTGGCCTCACATCGCTGATGCTGAGTGAACAGTTTTCCCCCAAGTGGAGGGGCCCGCCCGCTGCTCTCCAGAGCCCACCGGAACCTAGCTCCTGCAGGAAGGCAGGCCACCGCTTACCCAAGCCCGTGGTAACCCGCCAAGCTCCAGGGCTTTCTTTTGTGTTCTCCTGACGTCTGAAATTTAATCTTTGCACACTGTTTCTAGATAAGATACTCATATCTAATTCCAAAATGTTAACTGGTACAATATTTCACATGTAAACATAGTAGAAATGGTTCACCCCTGATGTCTCCCTGAGGAAAGCTTACCAAATCCTAACTTAATCTCCAGATGAAGAAATAAGGAAGTCCGCCGAGGAGCTCACTGCAGGACTGCCATCCGCTCGGGCGAGCCCCTACCGCCCTCTGTGCGCACAGTGAGCATGCTATGCTCAGAGTATGGAAGACATAGCAAATTTTTTCTCCAAACCATTTGGGAAAGTTGAAAGCCAAGTTTGTGTCAAAACTGTATGAGTAAATGTAGATTTATGAAATGTAATTCACAGAGACCTTTCTACGTGAAAGTACTGGGCACCGTTTACTGATCATTTTGGCATCACAAACACCATTTTCTCTCCTCGCCATCACGTGTCAGTGGCCAGGTGATGCTGTTCACGTCCACTTCGTCCGAGGCAAGTAGGCTTCACAGCAGAGTTTGCACTGCTGCTGCAAGGCGCTGTGCACCACATCTCTCACGGGCCTCCACGCTGGCTCTGAGTGGACTTCTCTGCTTTCTACAGAAAGTGTGTGGCAACACACTGCCAACACCGCTGAAAGACAAATACATTCTTATTACACTAAACAGGATACGTTTTTATAATATAATCTTTATGTAGCTTTGATAGCGCAAAATCAAAGTCAGGCTACAAGACAGTGTTTCAGTAGAGCCCAAGTCAAGGTAAACAGCCCCTAAGAAGGTGTCACCACCCTGCTGTGACCGAAGTGTGAATGACGACGCAGGACGCTTTGTAAATAACAAGGCGAGCTAGATGCAATAAACTAAATCTAACCCATTTGATCAACTAATTGGTTGATTTTAATACTGCCCATGAGATGCATGATAAGTCCTCTCTTTTTATATCTTATTTTGAATAAAATGCAATTTACAATTTCAGTAAGTTATCCAAGCTGGGCTTCAACTTGTGGTTCTCCACCTCAGCCTCCCAGAGGCTGAAATTATAGTCTTGCACTACCACATCTGGATGACATGCTTCCTTTAGAAAAATGATATTACTTTGTTTATAAGCAGCGACTGTAATTAAAATGGATAAAATACTTTGCATTGTTATTATTATTATTTGAATTTTTAGGGAAGGGTCTACAGGGTGTTCAGGGTCTCACTACTAGATCGGACTCAGAGTGATCCGCCTGCTTACATCCTTGCAAGAGCTCGGATTACAGGCGCGCGCCACCGCGCCCAGTCTCAATCACCTTCTCGGTGCTCCCTGGGGGTGGTGCCAGCACAGCAGGCCCGGGGATCAAATCCCTGCCCCTGTGCCTGCTTGCAGGTGCTTTAATCCGCTGAACTATTTGACTGGCCCTTTACATTGTCTTTAAAATGGTTAAGTAATGAAATGTTAATTTGTTTGGTACATTATCATGAAAGTTCTTTTTATGTTTGTTTTGTACATATATACATGTGTGTATGTATATATGCATATATGATATATAGATGTATATATTAAAAAGAAAGAATAAAACAGATCTAGAAGAGAAAGTTTAATCACTCCTAAAGTTTAATTACTGTTTCTCTGGGAAAATCTCTTTTCTCGGTCTATTTCTTTTCAAGGCTCAAAATGTATTGTGTTGTAGAAGAACTGCATCAGGTCAAGCTCATGTTTTTTGAGTTTCAAAATTTGTGGGTAGGTTTTTAAGGTCTGTAATCCTTATTTCCTTTTTTGTTTTAAGGACACAACAAAACAGTACACAATTTCAAAGCAAGGTGTTAGGAAGTTAACTATAGTTATTACAATGCATGTTGTTATCCTCAAAGTATAGCTCACGTTACAAGATACAAGCATGCAAAATTGATCAAACCATACGTGCACTAACTGTTCCTTCCAGCAGCAGCATTGTCTTAGCTATCTGACCATACCCTTACGTGAAATAACTCGGGCTCAATCTAGTTTTCCCAAAGTAGTAGGTTGTTTTTACCACGTGAAATCCCCAGGCAAGTTGGACAAGACCCACACTGGTCCGAATCCTGTCCAAGATGACACGCACATAGATGTCATGCAGTGTCAAATGACTGTGAAAGCTTTCAAGTGGCTATTTTCAGGTTGCATGTTGTTTGGGGCGTGGTGACCAGCGGTATCCCAACCGCCCGTCGTCCCCAGCTGCACTGTCATTCGAGCTGCTCGGGAAGCAAGTGTCTCAGTGACTGTGGCCGACTACTGCAGCAGGCCTGAGGCTGTACACTCCTGCTTAGTTCCTGTTTTCAGCTATAATAAATGGCATTTAAGCATTTGCTTACTGAGAAAATACTACTAATTTCGTCTTTTGCACTTAGAAAATGAGAAACAGGAACAGCATAAACATTCAATTGGGAATGATAGAGAAACACTAGATGACCAACTTGTGGTTCAGAATATAAATTTATAAGAGGTTAGACCTGAGGAAAACCAGGATGACCCGTAGTCCTTAAGGAGGAATTGCTCCTGGCCCTGCAGGCTCATGCCTGCAAGTTCATTGCTTGCTGTTGACCAAATCAAAAGAGGCCATTTATCTTGGTAAAAGGGAAAAGGAAAGCCAGCTCCCATTCAACAAGTTTTCAGGACAGAGATAGAAGGAGGCCATATAAATGTCAAGGCAAGATAATCATCTTTGGTTGTCATGTGGCCATGATATTAATTAGGTAATCAGGATAGAAGAGCCATCAGAGGAATTTAAGATAGAGAAAATAGAGCAGAGAATTAGTCTGAGCCTTGGCTTTCCTGAAGTTACAATTAAGCAACAGAAATAAAGAAGCTACTATATTCAGAAAGAATTTAGCTACAAGGACTAAAACATCCAAAGCTGCACAGTAAACTGGGCATCAGCAACATTTCTCACACAATAATTTTCTTCTGCTTCACAGTCCCAGTGGCCGTTGTCATTACAGCAATGCAGACAGTCAGGGACATCACTTAAAGGAATGTGTGTGTTCCTCTGAACTTTTAGCTACATACGTCTGAATTTCACCTACTATTTTCAGTCAGAAAAGCGTATCCTTTATTTCTGTAGCTCTCCATTCACCATAAAATAGAGAAAACATTCTTAGCTGCCAGACTACATCAGAACAGAAATTGGTCTAAGTTTGGCCTTGGGACTCTCATTTGTTGGTCTCTGCCTTAGAAGAATGAAAAACATTGCACAAGAACTCAAATATTTCCAAAGCCCCAACCGGTAGAAATTATAAGCAACTTGAAGTGCAGCGACAGGCCCTCTCTACAAGCACGTTTCACTTGCATGCGCAGCTCTGTGCGGGCTTCCTCAGGAAGAGACACTCTGGTCTCCTAAAAAAGATGGGGAAGGCTTATTGGAAACTCGGGCCACTGCTGAGTTTGAAGACATCAGTTTTGGAAAAGATGATATAATGAAAGGCTCTTGGAACTCTGAGTGGTTGCAATGGAAGTTTGAGAAGTAAAACTGAGGTTTTAGAAGCTTTTCAAATGTCTGAAGAAAGAAGGTAAATGATTTACACATAAAGCAAATGAATCCAGTTAATGTTCTCTATAGCTTATTTCCAAAGTTTCGGGGAAAGGTATGTGTTTGAGTGATTTGAGGCTTCATGCAGTCATGATCGGATGGTACTGCAAGTCTTTCAGAGAGGAAAGAATAAAGCATAAATCTCCAGAATGAGAAAGAAAGATCCAGGCCAAGAACTCACTAGAGCTGGGTGCAGAGGAGTGCAGGGCGCCTGCAGACACGGCCCGTCCTTCCCAAGCAGCGCAGAGCGTGCCACGTGGAGGAGGCGGATGAGGAAAGAATGATGGGGCCTGGGAGACTGCGAGCAAAGCAGGCACAGTAAAGAAAAGTGGCAAAGTACTAGTGAAGACCAGGTACCACGGCATTATAGTAAGGTGTAAACTTAAATTTTCACCTTCCCTAGTAACATGCTTTGTAATCCTTTACAGTTTGGGGACAAGGTAATGAATATGCAGGAAATGTGGTATAATATGGAAATAACCCAGTGGGACTAAGCTCTAATTATGCACTAGAATTATCTTCTTCTATTGACTCATCTTCATTAACTTTAATATCTTATTAATCCCTTTCACTCTCAGTGGAGTATGTTCCTACAGAATGTGACTTAATGACACTTTGATATCATTCCTGACAGCTTTCTTCTTCAGTATATATTATCATAATCTTATTTTTGTCTCTGATATTTTAATCTTCTTTTTATCCATTAAAAGTCTAATTCATCGACAAAATTGTTTTTCTTCAATTCTCTTGCACAGAAATAAATAGTAATCTATGTAATCTGAAAAATATGCATGCTATTATTAAATGGGATTTAATAGGCTGTCATCTGAAATAATGACATAAAATAATGCAAAGCAAGTCCAGCGTGACTGTCAGAAACTTTTAGTAGCTTTGTAGATATGGTTGGAAGTCAGGTCAGCGATGCCTTCCAGCAGCAGCAGCAGGAGGTAGAAAACGACCCCCAGCGGGGACTTTATTGACTGTTGAGAAGTTTGCAGCGCACAGAGCAGGGAACTGCCCGGTCCTGTGGGTACTCAGTTGGCAGGTCTGCGGTCACTCACACACCTCACTGCTTGGCAGGTTTGTTGGCAGATTTTACACAACAGCAAAGAATTTGTGAACAGCTTCCCTACATTCTAAGCCTTCATCAAACTGAAGTCCCGCTTCCCCTCTGGACGCCTCCCTGGCGCTCATGTCATGCAACCTTTGCTTGCGCGAAGTTCTCATCTGCAACACTGAGAGCGCTGCTGGAGGGAAGGTTTCCGCGGGTGTGAGGAGTGAGACTCGGGACGCTGTCCAGAGCAGGTGCTGAGTGCAGACTGCCTGCAGGCGTGTGTCGCCTCCTGGGGCTCCGCGGGGTCATCCCCAGCCCCGCGCGGCCCTTGTCGTGGCTGCGTGCACTCCACCCGCGGGCTCATTCCCTGTCTGAAGCGCTGCTGGTAGGTCTCGCCGCCAAAGCGAAGCGGGGCTCAGGCCTGCGCTGCTCAGCGCTCCGCAGAGCAGAGCACCAGGGCCGCGCCCAGCAGGAGCCCTGGCCTGGACCTTCACTGTCGGCAGGCGCTCTAGACTCCCCTGGAGTTGGCTCCCGTGTTTGGAAAGCGTAGCAACAGGCCGCAGCTCTCTCAAAGCCCTCTTGTACTTAGGTTATTTTCTAAATTTTATGCAAACAGAACAAACATCTACAGTAGTTGTGCTGGTGATACTCTCAGGTGTCATGCAGTTACTATTACAAGTGGTGATCTGCTTTCAGTATTATTTCTAAATAAAAATGAAGGCGTAGTGAAATTTAAAAGGAAAATGGGATCAGCTTTGTGAGATGGGCTTAAAATGCTACCCAGTGTTGTCTCAAACTCTTTGAATCAAGAGATTCTCCTGCCTCAGCCTGGTCATGTGCTACTGCGAGAGGCTTTGAAAGTGTTATTGATTTGTTTCATGCTTATTAAATGAAGATAGCAAATGGGATCTGTCCAGAAGCACTAATGTTCTATTAAACTAAGACATAGCTTAGCTTATGAGATAACTGGATTATGCAAATCAAATAAATTAGATATTAATCATTAATATGCAGATCTAAATAATAAATCAAGTGAAACATTGAAGTAATTGTTTACCATTTCATCATTACTGTTATGTAAATAGGTATTTATCATTGCACATATATCTAATGTGCAGTTCAACAAATCTTTCTTAGTGGATTTTCTAACTATAAACTGTGAGGATCACTAATGAATTTAAAAAATGAAGATACAAATCAGGAGTTAACTAATATTTTAAATTTACATCTGCTTATAATGTATCACCCAGCACGAATCGCAAAGACTGATGATTCCCCTTAACAATCATTTACTGAGAAAATCAAAGAAGGAGCTAGAACTTTTATGTCCGTGGTTGTTTTTGAGTGACCCTTTAGTAGGAACCCTGCGATCCCTGCAGAACGCAGCTCTGGAGCACAGGCCTGGGGACAATGGCAGGGCTTTGGGCAGCTTCACCTGGACAAACCGAGGACGCGGGCGCGGAGCGGGGCTGCCTGGCCGCGTGTGCCGGTCTCTCCTTCCCTGGGCTGGCGGCTGCGGTCCCTGAGGGATGGGGCAGATGCGCAGCCCTGTCCACTCCCTTGAGCACTTGCTGCGCTCCACAAGGCGCTGTGGGCCAAGTGACCTGTGTTGCAACCAGAAGAGGGGGAGAGACACTGGCTTTCTTGTGCATTTATGAAATTGTCCAGCTACAAACAGGTGGGGAAAACCAAAGGCAGTGCATTTCTTTAGAAAAATCATTCAGGGTTCCGGCCCTGGCACCGCATGCCACCCTGGCCCTGCCTCCAGGTGCACCGGGCCGGCAATGGAGTCTGGGCGTGGCGGCGCACGCCTGTAATCCCAGCACTAGGGAGGTAGAAATCAGCAGGATCACTACGAGTCTGAGCTGCGCAGTGACATACTGGGAGAAAAAAAAATTATAAAAAGAAAAGTCAGTAAACAAGGATATGAAATTCACCTGCCAGGGACCTCATCCGCATCGACGTCTCTGAGTGGTGAGAATTAATGGCTCTGTTTTATTTAAAACTTTCTGTAGATCTACTTAACGCTGAAGGCTGAACGTAGCACAGCACCAAGCGTGAATTTCCCTTGGACGTTCTCCTGCATGCGCTACAGTCTCACCCATGGTGTCTGTCACCTTCTGTCTCCCGCTGCAGGGTGAGGTGTGCCCCAGAGCTGAGGGAGATGAGGTCCAGCGGTGTGTGTGGGCCTCGGCCGTCAACGTCAAGGACCGCTTCATTTACGCTGCCCAGCCAACTTTGAACAGAGTCCTGATTGTGGATGTGCAGTCCCAGAAAGTGGTGCAGGTAGGAACGAACAGCTGCTGCTGTTACCCTCCGCCCATTGCCGTCTGGTCATGTTAGTGATTGTTTGCCTGAGGAGGCTGCGCACATCCTCCGCCCGCTCCCATCCCCGAGGCTGGAGGGCCAGGCAAGCCACCTGGTTTTACCAAACCAGATTCGTGAGCGCCCCACGGCAGTCGAACCCTGCTCCCCTAGATGGCCTTTGCTGCTTGTGTCTAGAGCAGCGGCCGCCAAGACACTGACGGGCTCTTTGGTCAGCCTCCCAGAAGCAGGGTGAAGTCACCCTGGGCTTCCCTCTCAGCAAAAGCTGAGGCAAGTGCAGGCTTCCTGGAAAACAGCCACTGAGAAGCCTGCTCACTAGTGGCAAAGCAGCTGGCATGCGCCTCGCTCAGCCAGGGGGGAGCATGTGCCTCCGCTCACCCTGCTCCCCGGGCTGTGCGCCACGGCAGCCCGACTCCCTTCCTCGAAGAGGCTGCAAGTGCCAGGGAATAATGGTCGCTTATGATGTAGCGTGAGAATAAATATTGCTGTACTTGCCCCTCTGGCTTCAGATTTCGAGACTGCTGACTGCAGCAAGTCGGCTTCGGTTCCACTTTCAGCTCAAGATAGGCCAGTGCGAGTTACAGACTTCATGTCGGCTGGCTGGTGGAAGCTTCTGCCAGCAGCTTAACATTCGTACTTCAGGAAAGCTCAGGTCAGCCTCTCTCTCTCTCTCTCTCTCTCTCTCTCTCTCTCTCTCTGTGAGAGGGTCTGCAACATGTTCAGAGTCTACTTATGTAGAGCTGACTCACAGCAATTCTCCTGTTTACAGCCTCCTAATAGCTCAGATTATAGGCTTGTGCCACCATGCGCAGTCCCAATTGTCATTTCAGCCTGCCCCAGAGGCAGGGCTGGCGTGGCATGCTGGGGATCAAACCCTCGTCTCGGTATGTGCTTAGGCAAGTGCTTCAGTCCGCTGAGCTATCAGGCCGGCCTAGGTTAGTCTTTAAGTTCAGACTGAACTAGAAACTTACACGCACTGCACACGTATTTCTACTAAATATTCAAAGGAGAGAAAAGCTGCTATCACCGATCATTCGTAAAACCTCACTTTCAGATGATGACGTCAAACTCCAAATTAGTAGAAAGTGGATCACAGAGTTCAAGTACTGTAGTCATGGCCACAGAGGTTGTGTTACTTTCAGAGTGTCCATTAGAACCATTAAGTTCTACAGCGGTGCTAAGGAAGGTATAAGATTTATTTAGATACAATTATAACTGTACAAAATGTTCAGCTTAGACTCTAGCATGTGCAAATTTGTAGGTTTATTGGAGTGGACCTCCACAGAGTCTCCTCACGTCTTTATCATCCAAATGCTAAATATTATCACACTGAAGCAAGGGTTATCTAGATTTTTGCTACCACATACAGTTGCCAGAAGTGGAAACATGCAGTATTCATGGTTTCAGTATGATTATTTGTGCTCTGCATCATGGTTGCAAGTCATATAGTTTCTGCTCATCTTATTCTTCCTTTATTGCTATAAGAAAATTGACTATAGCTGATTATCAATAGTTGTGGATTTCTGTATTTGTAAATTCGTTTGCTCTTTAAAAATTATTTATAACTTCAAAATTTGTATTCATGGCGCCTTGTAATCACATGTGAACATTCACAGAGTAATACAACATTTTCTTCAGACACACGTATTCCAGCTGGAGTAACGGGCTCCTCACTGTTCGCGCCTTGTGTGCTTGGGGGCAGCTCTGGGGGCAGCAGTGGCTCCCGAGCACTGCACTGAGGTGCCTGCTGTAGCCCTTGCCCACCCTACTTCATGCTCGCCTCAGGAAACAGACATTAAAGGCTAAGCAACTGGGCAGCATTTCAGTAGGCAGAAAAAGAGGAAGTGCATACCCAGTTAAAGACTCAAAAAAGACTTAAGAAGTTTACACCCTGGCCTGATCTTCAACACATAGTTTTCAACACTAAAAATAAATAAAAACCATAGTAAAAAATCCTACTTTGAGGAAGGAGAATAAGTTTTCCGTAGTTAACATTAGAAGATTTGAATGTGTAGTCTTCAGCAAATGATCACCAGGCAGGCAAAGGCAGAAGAAAGTCTACTTTAAAAGAAGAAAACCAAAACTAATCAATAGAAGCTTTCTATTAGAAATACCCAAGGTATGTCTACTAGACAGACATGAAGGTAACTCTTAAAGATGCTCAACAAAATAAACATGTGAAGATCAAGAAAACCATATGTGGAAATATCCACAGGTGAAGAAAACCAAGTAGAAACATCGACAAAGGAGTAAAAAGCCCAAAACAAAGAAAATAAAAAAGGAAGAAGGAAAGAAGAAAAAAAGAAAGAAGGAAAGAAGGAAGGAAGGAAGGAGGGAAGGAGGGAAGGAAGGAAGGAAAGAAGAAAAAAAGAAAGAAGGAAGGAAGGAGGGAAGGAAGGAAGGAAGGAGGGAGGGAGGAGGGAGGGAGGGAAGGAAGGAAGGAAGGAAAGAAGGAAGGAAGGAAGGAAGGAAGGAAGGAAGGAGGGAGGGAAGGAAGGAGGGAAGGAAGGAAGGAGGGAAGGAAGGAAGGAGGGAAGGCAGGAAGGAAGAAAGGGAAGGAAGGAAGGAAGGAAGGATGGACCCCAGGATCTGAGAAGCGCAGTAGTTGAAGGGAAAATTTCGTCAGGTGCTGTAGTTAAGGTTTGCAAGGGAAACAATCCTGTCCACATAATTTACAGGATTATTTTATGACCATCACCCAGAGAATCCTATATAAAGTCCAGGAAATCTTTCCACATACTAGAGACCCAAGGAATCCATCTGAGCGCCTGGATCCCACAGCAATGTCTTGCCTAAGTCCAGCTGAAGACCTCGAGCCCACGACAGTCCCCGGACAAGTCCCACTGGGGGCCTAGAGCACATGACAACGTCTCGCGCAGGGCTGTTCCAAGGATCTGAGCTGGAAAGGCCCAAAGATCAGTGGTGGAAGCCAGGAAGTCTGTGCTAGTGGGTTGGAGGATCTGCACTGGAGCCAGGAAGCGATGCTCCAGGTAGGACCGGAGCTCCCCTGAAGAGAACCACAACCATCCTCAGTGACAACGAAGTCCAGAATTCCTCTGACGATGAGTCCCTACTAGAAAAGCCAGTGCAACAAACATTTCCAGGACACTGAACAGTGCGACATCTTTCTGGAGCCAGGAAGTAATGCTTAAAGTGAGGACCAGCGCTCCCTCAGTGAACCACAGCCATTCTCAGTGACAACAGGGTCCCTGGCTCCTCCCATGATGAGAACAGCTGAGTTCCTGTCAGAAAAGCCAGCGTGACAAGCTCCTCCGGGAGAACCAACGGCCCCAGGAGAAGCAGCATCTCCCAACGTCTTCCCCTCTGCAGTTCTCCCTCTTATCTTGCTGGCAACAACCCTCAGGCAGGCCTCCTGCACCCAGCATCGTGCTATTTCAGTTCAGCTAGGTGTTACCAGTTGACCTCCAGCTGACAAGCCACCATGCTAGCATGGGGGACACCCCTGTAATCAGCATTTGGAGCCTACGACAGGGTTGCCGAGAGCTCATGGCCATCCTAGGCTATATGGTGAGTTCAGGAGCAGCCTGAACTATTTGATAGAAACTTCTCACATAAAACAGAATGAAACAAAACAACAATAAATTCCACTAGAGAAATTTAAAAACAGGTTTGTACAGGCAAAAAATAAATAAACATGAAGATAGGACGGAAGCCATGCCGTCTGAGCTACAGAATGAAAAATATTGAGAAAAAGTAATTGAAGCATAAGGGACCCGTAGAACATTTTAATCTATCGTGCTTACAGTTGGTGAAAGTTCCAGAAGAAGAGAGACAAAAAAGGACAAGCAGAATATTTGGAGAAATAACAGCTGAACACTGCTCTGGTTTGATAAAAGACATTATGATCACTCACATCTCTGTGAACTCAAAGTAAGATGAACTCAAACTGACCAACGCTCAGACACATTGTGCTTAATTTTCAAAAAGCAAAGGCTCAGGCCGGGGAGATGGCTCAGTGGAATAAGCGCTTCCCTGGCAAGCGCAAGGGCCTGAGTT
>NDGM011257418.1:19026-45994 GCA_002564305.1 Octomys mimax
AAAAAAAAAAAAAAAAAAGCAAAGGCTCTTGAAAGACAAAAATAATACCTACCAGGCTACTTCTTTAGCAGCTAGTTTCTTAAAAAGCTATGGGAGTCACATGATAGTGAACCAAAATAGAAAGAGATAAAAAACACAAAACTGCACCAAGAATCAATACTCAACAAACGTGTCCTTCAAAAGTGGAAGACGCGTCAAGTGATTTGCAGGCAGTGGAGGTGTGAACGTTCGTTCATTCCTGCTCTTCTCGCTTGACAACAGGTGCTGGAGCCTGAGTGTCAAAAACAAAGCCATAGGCGGATGGAACCTGGAAGACTGAATGGAAGTGAAACCATGGGTGATTGTAAAAATAGTGGTACTGGAATAGTGCTTCAACGCCCACTTTATGGTTTTCTCCTCTTTTTGTTTTTGTTTTTGTTTCTTTGCAAGATTTAAGAAAGTAGTGCATTTAGAAGAATTATTGAGTTGCATTTTGGGACAGGTAATCTATAGAAATGTACTTTTGTGATATCAACAACTAAAAGACATGGAGAAACAAAAAGAGTAATTCTTCTATGCTGCAGAAAATAAATTAATATAAATTCATACTGATACCAAATTTTAGGATGTTAATTTTAATTATCGTGGTTAACACAATATAGCTCTAGACTATATAGGAAAGGAAATTAATTGGAAAGGAAATTTAATATTTCACCATAAAATAAAACAGAAAGAAGGCAGTAGCATAAGCAAGGGGAACTGCAAGGCTCATGGAAAACAAATGTCCAAATGATATCGGTTTATCTCACCATACCAGTAGCCACTTTAGCATGAACATAGTAAGCTGGTTAGTCAAAGAACAGATGTTGGCAAAATAGTTTTCCAAGAATTGCTTCAACTATTCTCTTAAAATACAAGTAAGATTGGATTTATTTTATAAGCAAGAGAAATACAGAATACAAATGAAAGATTCACTTCAGATATAGTGACTCCAAGAGATTGAAAAGGAAAGGATAGAAAAGATGTTCCATATAATACTTGGTGACCTAAAAAGAGTGACAGTGGCTACTCTAAGCTCCGCCCTCTGCATCAGCAACTGACTGAACAGATAGCAGGAAGGTCAGCTAGAAAACAGAGGCTACAGCACAGTTATGTCACCGCTGGGCCCAACAGATACCCAAGGAAGAGGGTCTCCAAGTGCACACTGCGTCGTTGTCATTGTAGACCGTATCAGACCACAAGCCTGACTCACTGACAAGATCCAAACATTGGCCAACCTTTAGCTAGGTGAACTAAGAAAAGCAGGAAATTCTCGAGTTAATAAGATCAAAAATGAAGTTCAGGACATTACTACTGACTCTACAAAAACTGAAACAGGATATTAAGTGAATACTATGATCAGCTGTATGCTGAAAAATTGTATACCCTAAATAAAACAGAACCAGGGTTCTTTGACCATCTTCCCTTATATTTAAGTATTCACTAGTTATTTTTCTGTATTCTGTCATATGAGCGGAAAGTTACCTTTGGAATGCACTTGTATGGTGTTAGACTGCCACCACCATGCAGCTCCGTCATGCTTGGTGTGCTGGAAACTTGTTCCCTTCAAACAGTGCCTGCCCTGCACACTCTGGCAGACGCCGCACTGTGACTCCAAGGTTGTGCGTGTTACCTGGAACTCGGACGGAGAGAGTTCATTGTGCAGGACAGCACGGAGATGCCTCAGAACACTAGAAATGGAGCTCCCTCACGTTCTTCCATGGTTTTTCCTAGTTTGAAACAACATCTAAAATAATAGATTGGGGCTGGGGAGATAGCTCAGTGGAGTAAGTGCTTGCCTGGCAAGCATAAGGTCCTGATTTTGATCCCTGGTACCGCAAAAACAATGAAATAAAATAAAATGATAGATTGTATAGACTTCGATATGAAGCCCTTGGTGTACTAGGGAATTACACTAATGACTTGAATTTGAAAACCATTTAGAGAACATATATATTATTTATCAAAGGACTAAATTTTTGATTCAAAGCTTTCTTCACGCTGAAGGACATATGGACTGAAACCTACAAAGTTAATTTCGTAAGAACCTGGCTATGTTTTCTGGATCTGACCAACTTTCTCGGCTGAGGCCAAATTCCAAGTCCACTTGCGTTGCAGCCCGTGTGCTGCCCGCCCTGTCTGAGCCTCTTGACTTCTTGTTTTCTTCTCACGTGCATGTAAGTGTAATGAGGCAGCTGGACACAATGACTTTAACCACAATCTAGCTAATTTTCTCTTAATTGGTATAGAAAACACAATAGGATTATCTACACAGAGCATTTGGAAATGGAACAAAGAAGTAGAGAAGCGAGTGGCTTGTTCTGGAAACACCCAAGAACCCTGCTGTGATTACTTCCATTTGCTTTCTCAATCTTTTTATTAACCTAGTTCAAGTATGTCCTTAGTATTTCATCCTTGTACAATTGATGAAACTGTATTTCTCACATTATCTTTTGCTTTGTTTGACTGTGTGGACCGGCATTAATTATATTTTTTCTGTCTGCACAGATTTAAGCTTTAATCTGCTTTGCTACTTTATTATTTTTATAATGACTAATATTCCCTGGAAAAGAAAGGCTTTCTAAGTTTTGTCTTCAGTTATTAGCATTGGGGGATCACTTGTGTCCCCAGCTGCAGAGGTCCAGTGTGTCAGTGGAGTCCCTGAACTTGGTGTTGCGTTGAGCATTTGGAGGCTTCAGGTGTTGTTTTCTGTGGGGATGGCACAAGATGTCTGTGCATGAGCCAGTTTGTAGCCGGCCTCCTGTGGAGCCCGGGAAGGCTCTGCTGGGATGCAGAGTGGCGCCTCAGAAGTGCCCCAGGAGCCACCCAGGCTGCCGCCCCTGGCACACTATCTGGAGAATTTGCATCATTAGTTTCAATGAGCTTCTTTAATTAGGCAGCCTGACAAGCAGGCTGGGCCTCACCATCCTCCACTTTGGCCTCAGCCCCAGGTGCCCCTCTCTGCGGCTCCCAATGGTATTGTGTTTTTCTAAGTGAGCCATCTTTAAAACATTTTATGCATCGGGTTGATGAGCAATGTAGCAAGCATTTTGACTTTCTTGTGTTTTGTGCACTTCCTTAAGGGAATATTGATGAGTTTGTGTAATACTATGTGTGTGGGGATTATGAGGAAGTTCATGTTTACAGATCATCAGAGATAAAAAGAAATAAGTGAATAAATCCTCAGAGTATGTGTGAACTATGTCCTTAAAAATGTTTTAAATTGTTAGTGATAAATGCTTTAATTATAATCTTTATAACAGCTTTACAAGTAAAAGTCTAACTTTAATATTAGATGGTAGTATTTTAACCCACTTTTATAAACAGGGTAAAATGTTATTTTATCATCATAATATAACACTAAAAGTGACACAATGTGGGAAATTGAGAAGTTTGACTTCTAGACCCCGAATACATGGAGCAACGTTACTAGGAACAAGAATAAACCCTACTCAGCTTTTTTCACAAAATACACGGCTGTTCAACGGAATCTGATTGGTGGATAATGATGTAACTATCCAACTCTCACCAGCCCAAGTGAAGGACTGGTGTGCACATAATTGAAGAGTGTTTATATTCTGGAAAGAAATTCATAATCTGAAGTGTCAGAAATTTCATCTAATTAAAATGTGATAGCATTACTGAGTAGATCAACACTAAGCCCCTCAGACTCTAACTACAAGCAAGTCTTATTCCCACTGGCTGCTCAAGGCAGAAATTGAACACAACTTCTCTGGCCCAATTGATATTGACAGTGAAATGTAAGGTATACCAAGCCACCAGTGAAAACGCAATCTAGGCTGAGTTGGACGTGAAACAAGCACAGCGCGGGCCCGCGTTTACCTGTCATTCCTTCCCATGTCCTCTTCATAAGCCGCCGCTGACTGCAGGCTGCGCAGGCCCCGAGCGGAGCGTGCGCACGGGCAGGAGCTGCCGCGTGGCGAGCGCGGCGCGGGAACCTGAGCGCGGTTGCTCTCTTCTCCAGCTGAGAGAAGAGTCACGCTACATTTGATGAGCATTTAATGTATGGGCCAATATTGAGCCACTGGGGCACTCTACGTGGGTAATTGTCCCGGAGGATGGAGTAGCCTGAGTATTTTGGATGAAAACTACGAACTTTACAGGGCACATTGGTCAACTTCGATGTCCTCTTCTTTTGTTCTCTTTAATTTGTAAAAGGAATGACAGAGCTTGTGTCGGTGAGATAGGACTGCCATGAGGGTTTGTGTTCATGCAATACATAAAAATGTAGCCTGTCCAGGTCATCGTTTTTGTTGACTAGAACAGCAATGGTCTTAGCAGCAATGCACTTTGGGGTGCTGTAGAATTCCTCGTTAACCTTTCCCAACTAGGTAGACTTAGAGGTTTGCCCATTGAAAGTGATTTCGACCTACGTAGCGGTTTTCCATGCGCGCAGGTTAAGCCTTCACCTGACAAAGCCAGCACGGGCCTTCTGGAACCTCGAGTCCGCGGAAGAGACAGGCAAGAGACGAGCCTGCAATGGACTGCGGCCGGGAAGCAGGACGGCGCCAGCGGAGGCCCCGCGGGCCAGAGCCAGTGCCGCCAGCTCCGCAGCCCTGTGGCCAGCCAGGGTGTCCAGCAGGCGGGAAGGCAGCAGCAGCCGGGACACCCTCAGGCAGAAGAAATGACGACAAGGGAGCCAGGAAAGAGGGAACGCAGGCAGGGAGGGAGAGAGGGGAGGGCCGGAGGGCTGAAGTGTAGAAATACTGTTTTCTGTTTTGCACAAGGCAAACGGCCAATTTTAGAATATACTTGCGTGTATTTTTAAGTGTCATTTATTCCTTCCAAAAGCTGATGGTACAAGTAGTAAAATATCTACCTTTTTACTAAAAATTAGGTTATGGAGAGATTACGTAAGTGCTTATATAGCAATATTTCCATCATACTCTTTGCTGAAAACCCTGTAAAATGTGTTACCTTACACTCAAAAATTTGCCAGCAGATGTTCTTCCTAAGAATTATTTTTTTCTAAATAAATTCTGTCACATTATTTTTCATCTCTTTGATCTACATATCTTTTATGTTCTGTTAAACTTTTATAACCAAACATCAAAATACTGTACAGTAACTGAACTTAGTACTGGACTTTTGAAATGCTAAAGCACAAAGCACTTAATGCATTTACAGGTCCTTGCACATTTTTCCCATTTTGAAGTTTTTTGAACCTTGATTGATAGCTCCCTCCTCCAAATACATACAGTTTATCTTAATACACGGGAATGCAGTTGATCACAGGCTGCCTCCTGGCGCCTCCTGTGAAATATTCTCATAGTTAACTTTAAAGAATGAACTGCCTTCGCCCTGGCAGCACGGCACCGAGGCCTAGCTGAGCCCTTCTGCCTTTGTCCTTCAGCCTCGCTGTGTCCCTTCCTCAGAGCTCTCCAGTGTCCGCTCCCTGTTTCGCTGTAGGGTGGTTCTCATGACATTCTAAGTCTCCTTTCGCCCTCTCTTCTATGTTTTCTGTAAGGAAAGAGGCTTTCTTTGTTTGCTTTCTCTCTTAGGCGTTCCTTTGCTAAAGAAAGGCATTGCGTCTCTGACTCTTTAAATGTAATACATGCCAGTGGTACATGCTAGTGGTCATTAAAATGGTTATAGCTATGAAAATGATCCTGGTTCAATTAGTTTTTCTTTCTTTTCCTCTCTAGTTCTGGAGAGGGAAGCCACAAAGGCACACCCGGCAGCGCTCCTGCGTGGAGCCACGCCCAGCCCTTCCGCTAATCACGGTAGAGACTCTGCATCCTCTCAGTAGTGCTTGAGGGTCACTCGGCACGAGCCGTGCCTGTGTATGGCCACGTCACACCAGGTTCCCCTCACCTACTCCCTCAGCAACTTTTGAAGCAGGTATTTTTAGTTTCTATTTAAATGTCGAGTACATTGAGCCCACAACTGTTAACTCCCTCAGGTACTTTGCTACTTTCAGCGGCAGAACGGCTACTCTTGGCAGGACCCCTCCGGCCTTTAGGTCCCCGGCCAGTGCAGCGCCACTTCTGAAGGCAAAGCTGTAGTGCTGAACTCCTGCAGGTTTCCTTCCATCCGCCCACAAGAGCAGAGCCACAGTGCATTCTCATAGGATTGTGGCACGCGTGAGAGGGCAGTTAGCTCAGCTGTCAGGAATGGAGCTGTCTGTCACGGGAGCCTCTTGGAAGTCCAGCAGTCCCAGTTATGGGAGGATGACCACAGACAGGGCAGCCTGGGCTCTCTTACCATACATGTGATGTGGCGCATCACATAAAATAATAGTCACAGAAGTCCAGGTGAACTGCCACACTGGAAGTTCTTATTCCAGTGGTTCTTTCTGTCATTTATAGAACTCTGCTCATTTTGTTATTATGTTCTTGCAATTGAGTGCCAGTGAGGCTTGTGAGTGTTTCATTTCTTTATATGGAATTGTTCTATTTTCAGCATTTCCAGAACTCAATGATAATTGCATTTAAGCTGCATGCAAAATATGCTAATAATTACACATGCTTTGTCATTAGTGCAGCGACTGATGATAGGAAATACGCATTGAAATTATTGATCGGCCCACAACAAAATTTATGAATTGTCTGCATTCATTCAAACACCGTTAACAAAAATATCAGCCAATTTCTTATATAGGAAGCCTACTGACTGACCTTAATAACACTGACTCTAGCTTCAAGCGGCAATTCAGGCTTTTTACTGAGAATTTGGTCTCCATTTCTTCCCTCTGTACCCTTTAGCTGTTGGCTTTGTTAAGATGACCCTGTTGTAGCCTCACCATGGCCTTTGAAGTGGGTGTGGAGTGTCCTGGCATTCAGGCTTCCAAGCAGGAAGAAAGGAAAGTGTGCCTGGCAGGGCCCCTTGTGTCACTGCCTAGGCAAACAGTGGCATTTTCAGCCTCAGAAAGCTTGGGACAGGTTAACCTGACAGTGCAGATTCTGCAGTAAGTCACCTCACTAATCCTGCCTGTGGGACCACTGGAAAGCCTCCTGCCCATCAGAGGGGAGGACTGGACACTGCCTTCTCCCGGTGCGTGCCAGGCAGGACCTGCCCCACCCGTCTCCAGACTGCGTTTTGGTTCTGCCATGCACGAGCAAAGCGATAAAGGCGCAGCTGCAAAAGGCTTAAATAAGCCTTTTCAGAATTGCATTGATCACTTCAGTAACCCACGAATACTGAGCATTTTAAATAGGTAGAATGCATAGGAAAGCTTTAGAATACATGTGAGAGTAAGTCTAAGCTTCAACGATTAAGTTAAGATAGGAATTTTCATGCATCCAGTTGCAAAGGTAGTTTACCTTTACTAACCCAATGAGAATGGTGTTTCATTAAAAATTAGGACTTGGAAAATTCTGTGATGATAGAGAATTTAAAATACATTGTTATTGCATAAAGCTTACTTTATTGAATACATATATTTTATGTTACAAACTTAGAAAATATACAGGTAAACACTACAGGAAATAACTTTTAAAATATTAACTTACATTATAAATAGCTTAACATTGAGGTGGTTAAAATAATTTGCAGGCATCAAATCCTTCTGGGCAGTTGTGTTTTAACTAACACCTTAAACATCTTTCCAGGTAAAAGCCCCTTCACTGTACCAAGTGTGGCAGCCAAACATTTTTGACTTGTATTCAACCTGCTTGCGGTACATCACGGTCGCGTTCACTGTAGAGAATTAGTACATCCGCGGAGCACGCCTCAATTATATACACAAATTGAAAAGCAGACTAGTTGGCCAAGGAACACAGGAAACGTGCGACAGCTGCAGAAGTGCAGGCACACATTTAGCTGCGCCGTTCACTCTGAATTACAGTCTCTTCCTACTGCAGTCTGTCATACTCCATTGTGTGTGTGTGTGTGTGTGTGTGTGTGCGTGCGCGCGCACATGTACGTAGTTCTTCACAGAAGAGAAACTACACGATAGTTAAGCTCTGCATCCGGTTTACTTCACTTAGTGTTTTGGTCTCCAGGTGCACCCATTTTCCTACAGTGCTGGAGTTCATCTTTATTACTGCACAGTAGTATTCCACTGTGTTGTTACAGCACATAGGAAATCACCATGGAGTTGCTCAAAACCCTAAAACCAGAAATTCCATTTGACAGCTGCTCCCATTTGGTCTTCCCCAGCGAGCTCAAGACAGCACGCTACAGTGATGCGTGAGCACCCACGTATACACACGGAAACAGCCTAGGTGTCATCAACAGATGACGGGATGTTTAAGCAAAGAAACGTTTTCAACGGCTGCCTTTTCCTTCTGACATTCTGGATTTCTTACTTCGGAAATTATATTAGGGGAGCAGTTACCACCTTACAGTCTCCCATGAGACCACAGCACTGTCGCCCACGGTGGGAGCCTGGCGGTAGAGATGCTCTCACAGGCTTGCACAGCGCGGAAGCCAACATGAGACCACGCACAGACAGGTGTGCAGGAAGGGTCCTGGGCTGGCGTGTGGGTGACACTTCCAAGTCGGTCAATTAGGGACTTAGAAAGTGAAACAATTGGCAGAATATGTTTTAATGTGACATCTAATTCCTGAATTGCTCCATAACTTGGGACCTTCTTTAACCTGAAGCCTCTCTTCTCCCTGTCTCTCCTCATAGGCAGTGAGCACGGACCCGGTCCCTGTCAAGCTGCACTATGACAAATCACACGACCAGGTCTGGGTGCTAAGCTGGGGCAGCATGGAGAAGACGTCCCCGACCTTGCAGGTAAGGGTTGACAGGGCCTAAGAGGAAAGTCTCTTCAGAGGACCCCTGGGCAGTTGTCACCATGCAGTGCCCAGGTTTGTCCTCCTGAGAATTGGGTTTTTATTGACTGCTGCATGGAACAAAGTTGATACTCAGAAATGTTGGGTGGTGAAAGGACATAATGAGATTCAATAAAGGCTATATTTATATGCAAAATCAGCACTGGTGGGATGGCCACAGCATGCAGGTGTGGCGGTCCTCCTTACTTACAGCAGGTACAAGGAGGCAGCTGCAGCCTGTCCAAGTTACAAAGTGACCACTCTGTTGCTGCCTACCCTGACTCACTCCCCACAAGGGTGCTGCCAGTACCCCAAGTCCCTGCTTCTGCTGGGGACCCCAGGCAAGACCTGACTGGGAGCCCTACCACCTGCTTCCTTTCACCCAGCTGCTCTGAAGAATCCTGGAAAACCTTAGAACTAGAAAAATGGATTTATTCCCAGTGAGTCAAATCAAGAGGGTAGCCTGTGCACTCCAACACAGAGCACAAGAGACGCCTGCCTTTGTCGCTGTTTAGGATGGAGCAAGAAACAGGCCCTCACGGGTGTGCCACGCCTGGTCACCAGCACTCGCAGCAAATGTCCAGGCACCCTGGAACCAGGCCCAGGCGGTGGTTTCCACTCCCAGCACAAGGCAGGGAAAAGCAAGTGCATTTTTAAAAATCCCCGTATTTTTAAAGCTCCGGTGCACCTTTCTGCTCCCACCTCTCAACACTGCCCCCTGAGCAGGCTTCAAGCTCTTGGACTTGGGAGGCGCGTGCCCCCCACCCAGCCTCCCCAGCGAGGTCCAGAAGTGCAGAGACCAGAGAATCAGCCTGCTCCCAGCTCTGCAGACACAGAGCAGCTTGCAAGCTCTGCTTTAATCTAGAAATACTCCATGGTACCCTAGACCTGCTTTGAAGTTGTTTACATGAGAACTTCACAGACACAGGAAAAAATACATTTTAATGATACCTTTTGTCAGTTTTCAGGATTGTAAGCTACAGGGAGAAACAGAAAGGGATTTAGGAGAAACACTTAACCCTAGAAAGATGGTTCATATGATTTCGCGGGCTCCCTATGGTCATCCCACTTCTCCACGCAAGGCCTTATCCAATAAGGGCTGCAAAGTGCAGCTTCCTATTCCTGTTCTGTTGTCCCCCACGATGTTTTTGTTTCTGAGGTATTTTCAGTGTTACAATATTTAATTGAAAAAATGAGAGGTCTATTGAAATATTTTAATTAGATATGATAATCATGGCTCATCTTATATTTAATAGAAATAAGTGACTTCTGAAACATGTGAAATATAATACTTCAGTTATGTATTTTGTCAATTGGACCACAACAAAATTTGATGTCTCAAATTAAATGTACAAGTGACTCATCCCTCGCAGCTCTGAGGCGCGCCCGAGTCTCCATCCCCGCGGGCCACCCAGCGCTGCCCCAGGAGGGCTCTGCCCTGGGAGATCCTGGCTCGTCTGGGGCTGCCTGCCTCCTCTTGCTGACGTCTTCTCGGCACAGTCTCAGGTTAGAGGAGCCGGAGCTACAAGCACAGGCAGTCACTTCTGCCACACCCTCCTGACCAAACTCGGCTCCATCAGGCGCCTGGCCCATGGGTTGGCTGACAGAGCCCTGTCTGAGGGGAGAAGCGTCTCGCTCTGGTGGGGATTGTTAGGATAGGTGGGGATCCGCTAGGAGGATGGGGTCCCCTGACACTTCGTTTCGGGCACAACCTTGACAAGGCAAGACACATCAGTAGAGATAGTCTTGAAGACAATTATTAATATAAATTATTTTAATACTACTTCCTCTACCTTAAGAAAAGCTTCATAAAGGTTAAATCACTTGTACAAATAATTTTCCCTTGTTTTGAAAAAGAAATCAAGAGCACAAACACATGCACTGTGTACCTCAAAATCAATCCCTCTGTCTTTTCTGACTCCAGGTGCTTGGATAGTTTAACAATTTTCTAAATGTTGCAGTGTTTTCACGCAACTGTTTGGATAATCTCCTTGAATATTGTACAAGAAAGAGCCACAGAGAGGTCTGCCTTATTCCCCCGCACGGTGCAGGCATGCAGAGTAGGCTCTTGTTTCTGAATGCCTGAAGAAGTACACAAATGGAACGGAGCAAAGTCTTAAAATATTTACTGGGTGGGAGTGAAGGTAGCTATTACACCTGGAAAGTTAAACGCAGTGTAGAGCCCGAGAGTTATCAGAGGAGCCAGGAGTTATTTAAGTCAGCGTGACAGTTGGAGAGAAGGACGTAGAGGGTCTCGGGGTCCCCGAACAGGCTCTCTCTGACTTCTGCAGGAGCCAGCACATGACCCTAGCTCCTCCTTGGCTGCCAGAGCTGCAGCGACAGGGCTGCAGGGAGGCCGTGCGGAGCACGCTCCAGGCGCGCGGGAGCCCCGGGACGGCGGGGCCTCCTGCGAGCGAGCGCAGGGGCCGGGCGGTGCGCAGGCGAAAGTCCTTGGCTCGCCACTCGTTGTTCGGTGCCCTCTGTTCGGAGCTCCCAGGTTCTGCAGAAATGTCAAGATATTCATGGTAATTGTCTCCCACCAGGATTATTAGGAAACAGCCACAAAGAAAATGGAATTTAAGACACTTGAAAAGGGAAAAAATGCTCTCAAGAAATTCAATTCATACGACTTCCTCTTGGTTTAGAGCTCTCGTGCCGGATAATTGGGAGATAAATTGGTAATGGGCACGATGCCTTAGAAGGGATATTTCCTGGGCCCTCACTCAGCATCTTTCATAATCCACCAACCCGAGGAAAGCTGTCTCAAGGACAGGAAAGCCCTATTTCTATTTCGTGGCTTTGTTTTTTTTGCTTGCAGTTTAAACCATGTATCTTTGACGATTTTGAATACAAAATACACATTTTCTATGATATGTTATTGATAAAAATGAACACTGTCACAATTTTAGGTATGTATGGCAATGACTTTCCGATTAGTCTTCTAGGTAAATTCTCAAAGATTTATCATAGCTATGTTTTTTCTTTCTAAATGACACCTCTCTTCTGAAAATGTAAGAATGACTACTCTAAAAAGACATGAGTGTGTATGCGATCTGTAATCGGTCCAGCACGTCTCTGTAAACGCGCAGGCTTTAGAGAAGACGGCCCCCGAGGGGCGTGAGCGCAGCGCTTTCGCGCGGCCGGCGCTGAGGAAGCAGGTCTTGGGGGGCAGGCTGGGGAGCGCGCGGAGACTGGCCCACGCGGGCCCGTGCGCGCTGGTGGCCTGCTCGCTCCACGGTGGGAGGTCCAGAGCCTCGGGAGAACCTGTTGCAGAACCACACGCTGCTCATTCTGCCACGACAGAGGAAAAGCTAAAAGTCTGAGAGGCGTTATGTAATTCAGACAGCAGGCCGAGAGTTGGTGAGCAGGGTGTCCAATTTGCAGGAAGGATTTGAAGGCGAAATGGAGGCAGGAAAGAAGGCTCTTTATTGTTATTCATGTGTTGATCTTGGAGCTGGGGGTGGAACGCAGAGCCTTGCCGTGCCGGAATGTGCTCCCACCGCACGACATGCCGGCCCAGCGAGCGCGCAGTAGGCGAAGGCAGCGCCACACAGGCGGTTCCTGCCGCGCAGCGCCGCAGGGCGCACCTGCAAGCAGCGGCTCGGGCGGAGGCAGGTCACCAGCTTGTTCTGGGCCGCCAGTGACTGAGTAAAGGGTCGTCGTTTTGCCAAAGCCAAATATTTTTAACTTTCTTAATCTTTTGATTAAAATTTTCTTCAACTGATTATTTTCAATTTATTTTAAAATATGGCTTTATATTCCAAGACTTTAAAGGCTTCCGTGTCTGCCCTTGGGGTTTCCGTGCTTGCGTCTCCAGCTCCGCGCCAACGCCGCCCGCCTGCCTCCCGCCCCGGGGTCCGGCTCTCATTTTCTCATTCAGCATTACAGCAAGGTTAACATTCTCATAATTTGGAACTTTTATAGGAAAACGTTTTCTACTCGGAAAATAGACAAAGCAGATAAATTTCCACTTGATTAATGATACAGTAATTTTGCAGAGGGCAGAAAGAGTCTATGCAAATGACAGAAAAGTTAGTTTTTCTCTAAGTAAATTGGAAGCGGCCCAGGTAACCACTGTGCTTCTCCAGGTGGTGACCCTGGCCAGCGGGAATGGCCCCCACCACACGGTGCACACGCAGCCCGTGGGCCGGCACCTGGACAGGGTGGACGACTTCTTCATCCCCAGCACCACCCTCCTCATCAACCACGTGAGGTAAGCATCAGCACTGGCTTTGGTGAGAGCCCATGATGTCATCAGGTCTGTCTGTAAAAACGCCAATGATTGCGCTTGATTTGGCTTTTTTTTTTTTTCAAGGGATTGAACTCAGGACCCTGCGCCTGCCAGGCAGGCACTTATTCTCCTGAGCTATCTCCCCAGCCTGGCTTTGTTTCTCCTCTGAATGCATTTACACATGTCAATATTAGTGATGAATTTCCCACTATGTGTTTCTTTTCATGTCTAAGAAATAAGAGAATTTATCATGCAAGCAGTTGTGCTTTGTTGCCTATATCAATTTAACTGTTAATATGTTTTCCAACTTGTCCCTGGGATTCTTCTTCTGACTCACCTGCAAAGTGCTGGCATTTCTTGGGAAGAACAATTTCCGTGATAGAGTAGAGAGAGTGTCCCTTTGCAGCTGACGTGATGAACGAGCCCAGTCACAGAAATCTGTCTGGTGCTACTTTGTAACACCCTACCGTCAGGTTTTCCTTATCTTGGAGTTAATATAAAACTGTGCTAGGAAGTCGTTTAAGTGGATGCGAAGCCTCTGAGGGCTGCTCCTCGCTTGCTAAGGCATGTTGGCATGTTCCGTCCCTCCAGCTGTTGCCACAGTGGAAGCGCGATGGTAGCATCTGGGGATGCGGCTCAGAGGCTTCCGCCAGTGTAAGAGCAGGTGGGCACGCGCGGGCTCCTTAGGCGTGAGCACTGCGCGCTGGTGTGCTGTCCACACCCGGTGTTGCTTTTGACTCTAAGAGTTACAGGGTCGCTGGAGTTAAGACTGGTAGTTATTAGAAAACATCCAAATAATATACACAGATAAAAGGCACAATGTTGTTTTAATTATTTCTATGAATTATGAAAAAGCCTGCAGATGTGTCTGAGAATCCTTTTTAAAAATCCTTGTGTCTTTCAGTAGGTGCCGTGAAATGCATGGGTGTCTTGTCTGTTCTTTGATTTAAGTGAGAAAGAATGAAAAAGTAATTGATCGCTCTCTGACCTGTACATACAATTCCATTTCTGTTAGCATGACTGATCATCAAATTTCCTGCTGCAGCTCAAAGTAATCATCTCTACTTCTTCACTGCTTAGTAAGAGTAAAAATTGACTGCATTCCCAAAAGTAAATAGCCGACTGTGTGAACTGTCTGTGGCATGGTCGGGATCCGCTCTACATCAGAAGCACCTGGCCAACAGCCAGGGCATTTCTCCTTCCGATTTTATGAAATCCATTCCGAAGGAATTTGGCCTGTGCGTAAATACATGTTGCTGTTGAATTCGTCTGAACTGTGTTCTTCCAAAACTGACGCCACTTCCTGAGTGTCACCTTGCCAGGAAGGGCTGACACAGAAGTTGTCGACCATGATTTAGTCCCAGACCTCTTCTTTCCTGAGGAAGGAAAAGTGGGTGCGATTACCTGGGGTGGGAAGGACATATTATGCCTCTATCTCTTGAGAGTTACCACGACTTGCCAAGGTTTTGAAAGGGCCGGAGCAAAAGTTCATTGTCACAGCCTCCATAATTAGCTCTGTGGAGTGGGCTCCCAACAAACTAAGGTGTGAGCTGGTTAACTTTTCCTACTCCCTGAAATATAAACTTGAAAGTGGGCTAATAAAACAGAGGTGCTTTTTTGCTATTTACTAAAAATGGTAATCATGTAGCAATTTTATGTTTTGTGTTTTCAAATGAAAATAAAATTATCATAACAGGATCATATCTTATGATAATTTATACAGAATCAGTTCCACTGAGTATTTAATAATAATTATATTTTACTTTAATGATTCATTCTACTTCTCACTAATAACTAAACATTCGTTATCAGACTTAATTTGTTAGTGGAGGGTTTTTTAATATTTTATTTTATTATTTTTATGTATTTGATACAAGCTCTCACTGTGCAGCTTGGGCGCATAGCGATCCTCCTGTTTTCAGCCCCATCAGTGCTGGGATTACAGGCAGGCGCCGCCATGCCCGGACACGGTAGCATCTCAGAGCACCCGGGGCAGGGCCAGGGCACCACGCGGTATCAGGGATCGAACCCTGGTCCTTGGGCTTGCCAAAGCAGGTGCTTAGTCTGCTGAGTTATCTCACCACCCTAGGATTTTCTTTAGAAACCTGAATCTTCACAAATGTTGAGAAATTGTTAAATATAGTTTTAGGGTTGAAAACATTATATAGTGGAAAAGAAGTGTATCTTACAATGACATGAAAATTACAAATTGACATATGAAGAATCTCACTTCACATTTCTATCATTTATATACAGACTATAGTAAAACCGAGGCAGTTAAAATTGAAGATGTGTTTGATTCTTTTAAGAATCAATGTGTCTAACATAATAAATATTGCAGTGAAAATTAATTCTTTTTAGCTCAAGTTTACTCTACAAATATCAGTGTTCAGAAAGAATGAAAGGGTCAGAAAGATAGCTCAGCAGACTAAGAGTCTGCTTAGGCAAGCTCAGGTCCAGGGTTCGATCCCTGGCACTACATGCCACTCGGGCCCTGCCCCAGACTGCTAAGCGTGTCCAGCCGTGCTGGTGCACACATGTAATTCCAGTGCTGATGAGGCTGAAAACAGGAGGATCACTATGAGTCCAAGTTGCATAGTGAGACCCTGCACAAAACAGAGAGAGAGAGAGAGAAAGAGAGAGAGAGAGACAGAGAGACAGAGACAGAGAGACAGAGAGACAGAGACAGAGACAGAGAGACAGAGAGACAGAAAGAAGGAAAGAAGGAAAGAATGAACGAATGAACAGTGGGTGAGCTGCATCACAGAGGATGGGATTTCCTGGGGCTAACACCTGCGAGGGGTGTGCGGCGCTGCACCAGGCTGGCCTCGCCCCTTGCAGGCCACGTGGAGATGATGGCCAGTTCAGCCAGGCCGACCACCTGTTGTGGTGGCCACACGTGTTCATCCAAGAAGGTCGCTGCTGCACAGGTGTCCTCAAGTCCTGACTGCCCAGGGGACTGGAAGTTCTCATCCCCTTGGTTTTGGCTTGACTGCAGCCCATAATCTTGGCACTTGAGCTAGCTGGGACCTGCTTTGGACGACAGGGGTCTAATTCCTTCAATAAAGAAAATTGTCTTATTCTACCTATAATTTATACCTAAAGAAGTTGTTGTACAACCCTATTCCCAAATTAAAATGAAACAATTTCATTGCCTGTAAGCTTGTGTTTGGGTTCGGTGCTGCTCCTCAATGTTGTGACACGGCTCCCGCATGGGAGATTAAGTGTGGCTTGTGAGCAGTCTTTCGAAATTACCCAAGAAGTTCGAAAGTAATTAAGTTTATTACTTTCTGGAAATATTCTTACAATGCTTGTTTTCGACTTCAAAGCAACAAACTTTCATACACCATAGAGATTTACATAATTGACTGTGCATTCTCAGCGTTACAGAGAGGAAAGTCTGAAGTCGAGGTCGAGTTGTGGAGCATGCAAACGGTACAGCTCGCTCTGCAGGTGCTGCCAGGACGTGCGAAAGCGAAGCAGGAAGCAGCGGGCTTGGCAGTGAAGCCGCCTTGCCAAGTTTTCTGTTAATGCCTGCCCCAAGGCCAGAGGGGTAAAAACCTGACAAAATGGGAGGAAAACGAAGAAGTTGACAGGTTTCAAGGAATGAGCATGCAATGTTTTCATAGCAACTCCCTTAAAAAGTGTTAGCTAGGGGCTGGGGATTGGCTCAGCGGTAGAATGCTTACCTAGCAAGCTGGAAGCCCTGGGTTCGATCCTCGGCATCAAAATCAAAAACAAACAAACAAAAAGCCTTAGCTAATTCTTCCTGAAAATGGTATCTTTCTTGGTAAAGAGCGTGAGCTAGGAGATTAGGCTGTGGGAAAGCTGGCCGCAGCGAAGTGGGCGAGACCATCCATCCATCCATGGGGCGGGCCGTGCGGAGCTGCTCCCAACGCCCACAGGCTGCCCCGAGCTCGGCAGGCTTTCAGCAGGGTGCCTGGGTGGGAGCCAAACCTGGTTAGGACCCAGACATGGAGAGCTTGCAGTCCAGGGCGTCCCGCTTCCTCCAGGGCGCGCTTGCATCCTGCCTTTCCACTTCTCTCCTCCGCCCAAACTCACTCTGCAGAGCCAGTATCTTCCTGCCGTTCACTCTTACTCTTTCCAATAAACACCGCCACGGCTCTTTGCTTGTTTGTTGCTCAGCTCTCCGTTTGAGAGAATAATCTAACGCCAGAAGGACAGGTGAACGACTCCCTGCCCGTTCGCACCCTTCTGGTGCCGCCCTGGAGAGCAGCGTCCTAGGCGCAAGCGCACGGACGAGGCACCTGCGGGGCCCCGGGGAGCAGAGCAGGCATGTGCGTGCGACTGACTGCAGGCGCGGGACCCGCGGGCGCGGGGTGGGCTCCCCCAGCTTCAAACTCGTCCTGGAATGGACCCTCTGAGGAGCATAGCGGAGATGCTTTCACCCGGGGGCGAGGGAACAGCCGGTGGCTTGGGGGAGCGCGTTGCCAGCGCAAGTTCTTCCTGTCTGCGGACGTAATGCCTTCGATACAAGCAAGCAAGTGTCATTAGGCAAAAAAAAAAATACTTAAAACTCGTCCTTTGCATCGCTGCAGGCTGTACCTTTTTCTCTCTTCTCCTGTCTGTCCACCTTAGAGTTCACATAGAAGTAAACGGAACCTGCCCTGTCTGAAGCAAAGTGTCAGCCGGTACTGCGGGACCTTACAGTAAGCACAGGCCTGGAGGACCTTGCAGTCAGGCTTTGCTGCTGGGACAGTCCCCAAGTGCCAACGCGGCGTAAAAGCTAGGATGCTGCTCCTGGAGATGCCTGGAAGGCTTTCCAGTGCTCAAAATGATGTCCTGCTCCTCCGTGGTCATGTTTCCAGGAATTTCAAGACATTTATCCAGCTCTTTGGATTAAATTTGTATAGAAATCAATCTTTAAAATGTACCTAATTCTTGAGAAAAAAAGCGGAACAGCTAGAAATCTTTACAACTGTCACTTTTCATGAGATGTGTATGCAGTGTTTTAATTAAAGAATGTAGTGCGTAGGCATGGTTATTTCTTTTGGTCAGTGACTCTGTGACAGAAACAGAGTGAAGAGGTATCTTTAACCTCAGTGGCCAGGAAATCTTGAAAAAACACCCATGGAAACAACTCCTCAACATGCCCGTGGCCATACTTCTCCTCTAGAAGGGGTTGCCAACCAAAGCAAGGACCAAACGCTCAGCTGGTGTTCAGAAACGCTTCAGCGTACCATGCCCCCAGCACACTGTCCAAAGCTGAGTCTGGCTGCACTGAGAGGTTCAGCGAGGCTGCTGCTTGCTTTCTGTGAGCTGGAAAGAGTGGGTTCGGCGCAAAGCACACCCCTGCTGTGTGCAAGAGCCAGGAGTGCCCAGTGGAGCACCTGCTGGACACCCCCAAGGACCCATCTGCTCCAGCTGAGCGCGGTCCCAGCCCAGTGCAAGGCGACCACTCCCTGCCATCTGAAAGAGGAGCGCAGTCAACTCTGTGGACTGGAGAGGCTCGTGGCTCTCCCTCTGATAACCTACGGCAAGGAAATGCCTAAGAAGGGATGAGGCTTGATGTATGTTTCCTTAAAACTCTTTCAAGGGAAAAATAAACACTCTGTGAAAGTGAAAGTTAGAGTATATCATACTCCCTGATATTTCATCAAATCTGTTAAGGCAAAAGATATATATATATATAGCCATATATCAAAACAACTCTACTCTTGTGACTTGATTCATGGATAGACCAAGTGTATAGAGATACAATGTTAACACTAGAATTTACCACCATAAAGGATCGGCGCAATAGCTTAGAGGACTAAGCGCCTGCTTAGGTAAGCACAAGGACCGCGGTTCGATCCCTGGCATCCCATGCTGTGCTACCTCCCCCCTGCCCTGGGTGTGCTTAGCTAGCCAGACTGGGCATTGTGGTTCACACCTGTAATCTCAGCAGAGGGGAGGCTGAAAACAGGAGGATCACTGAGTCTGAGCTGTGTAGTAAGAACCTGTACCAAATATGTAAAAAAAAAAAAGCACTTATAACACTAAATAATAACAATTTAACAACAATAGCACTATATACTGAAACCCTACCATAGTAGAAATTGAAAATATCAATGATACTTTAAGGAAAGAATAATCTCAGGGTGTTACATAACAAAGTTGTTTGAAAAATCTTTTTAGATGGAAATCTAAGCTGGTTCTTTCTTCCTTACATGCTAATTAAACTCACAAAAAGGAAGAAAGTAACAATTTAAATACTCCAGCAACCAAAACCTTTTCTATGTACTTTTTCAAGTAGCGACTATCTGAACCATCTATAAGTTCTGAGCTGATAACAGCCCTCTTCCCAGTTTCTGGTAACTTCCCTGGTCCTTACCTGTCCAGAAGAGAACAGAGCGTAGACTGGCAGAGCTGTTATCCTGTGGGATGCTGAAGTGGCCCAAACCCTCGAGCTGCACATATTACCTGAAAGCAGAAGATTCACAATGTTTATTAGAAAGCAAAACATACATGGATTTTCATGTGTGTGTACCTACATCTACCACCCTTTGTTAGCAAACCACCTGGTGTTCTTACCTGTGTGCAAAGCTTAGATTCATGAAGACTGAGTAACTGTGTTCATTTTATTTCTGAAGAAGAGAGAATATTATACCCTTCAAACTTCGAGCAATGATGCCATTCTTGCATATCTTCATTGTGTTTCCTGGATTTGCTTTTGATTTCATTGGCACTTCCAACATTCTGCAGCATGTCAACATGGCTCACATATTGACTAGAAAGTGCAGAGAAACAGAAAGGCATGGAGTACTTGTAGAAAAATCATGTGCATGCGTGTCCGTCCATTGTTCTCCTTTCTTCCTGCACCAGTGAGCCCTGCAAAACCTCTTCTCTTCATCCTGCTGTGGATGGACAAAGGGCTGCTCTAGCTCAAACTCTTAGAGTCCCAAGTAGTGACCCAAAAAGATCATCAGGTCTTCTTACATATATTTGGCTATCTGGTCATTGCATTTGCCATGAAATATTTTTGTTGTATGAGGAGCCATGATTGGAAGAGGAAACCATTATTCAAAAATTAAGATTTAAATATTTAAACATGGAAGCACTTCATATAGGTGTTTTCAAGTAGACTCTAAGCTCCAGGATTTAACATAGACTCATTCTACATCCCTTTCCACTGACAGAATAAAGAGTGCCAATAACATAATTTAGAAACACTCCACATTGCAGATAAAATCATGACACAGGGCCATAGCTTTGACAGGACCTGGTATTCCAAGAGATCGCTGTGGGATGCAGAGGCAAGGAGGCTCTGCACACAGAGTTTTCTCTTTCTCACATATTGCTTAGGGTTCATTCTCAATGGGAAATCAAATGTATTTTACCCCAAACAAACTATATGGTGGTACAGATTACTTTGTTTTTATTTAGTAGTGAGAAAATTTCCAGAAAATTGAAGCTTGAAGCATATGGAGAAATACAAGTGTGCCTCAACTTACCATGAGACTTTGTCCAGACAGAACCATGGAAAGTTGAAAGCCATTTTAAATGAAAACACATTTCATGTGCCTAACCCACTTTGGTGCCCATGGAGGTCAGCTCTCCCTCCCAATTGCAGGCTGTGAGGGCTGCTCTGACTGCCTCTGGCCACTATCACAAGACAGTGTCCAGTGCAGTCACCAATCAAAGTTCAAAATTTGAAGTAAGATTTCCACTGAATGCGAGTTGGTTTCACGCCATCATGAAGCTGCATGCCCAGCAACAGGAGTCAGGAGACATGTGTACATCAGAAATAAGATAGAAATTTGTTTGCAGCACAAAAAAGGGACAAAACTCTTTGAGAAGTCAAAGAACTTCCTATATGGACTTGGTGCATACGTTGCATGTCATTTCATACATATGCTTGATAGAGTTTAGTATTTTAACTCAAGAATGAAAAGCCTTGACAAGTTCTCCTAAAATTTGTGTAAAGAAAACAATCATGCATACTGACTATCTTGGGTACTTTTCCCATGTTGCTAAGACAAAATACCTGACACCCAAAATGAAGGAGGGTAAAGCTCATTTAGCTTACAGTGTCTGGGGGTTTCAGTCCATACTCAGCTGGCTCCAAGATAGGGTGGCACATGGCGGAGAGCAGCAGTTCATGATGGAGGAAACAGCTAAACAGCAAGAGCAGGAAGGGAGGAGCAGCGGCACAGAGGAGCCCTCCCCCTTCTCATATGGCATCCAGGCTGTTGGCCTCAGGGAGGGTGTAGCGCTCGCACTTATAATCCCAGCCTTGGATCATGAATTAATCACAACTCCAGGAGGCCATCCTGTGGCTACGTGAGGCTGTAGGGGGACATCTGTACCCAAACCATAACCCTGACGTACTTAAGTCCTTTGACCATCAAATGGAAGTATTCCTTTTCTATGGAAGGGATGTGTGTGTGCGATATCTTACTGCAGCATCTTTTATAAACCTACCAGTGTTTCTTAATACAATTTTAATTAAAATGCTAAAACTTTAAATACAGAAGTATATAACATAAAACTTAAGGACTTCTAGTGTGTAGTAGCTCAGCAGAGCAAAACTAAATAAATAAATTTCTTCTGCAGAGCACATGCATAAATTAATGATTTGGGCAATTTTCTGTGAATGTGACTAAATGTTTATTTTACATATCTATCCCTTTTTAGCTTTGCCTGACTGCGAATGCATGGTGAGTCAGATGCCCACTGCAGAGGCTGTGAGGCGTTAGCAGAGGCGGCGCTGCTCGAGAGCGTTGGTGCTGATCTTGAGGGCCTGCGGCCGGAAGCTACTGACTGTGAATCCGACTGCACTAGTGTTTGGCCTCATTTTGATTTAAGTGTTTTCTCTGAGTATAGTCTCACCGTAACCGTCTATGTAGAAAAAAGAAATGAGTTACTGAGGGTCAATCCGGAGTGTTTACATCAGCTTCTGCTTTTCTTTTTCTGCTAAATGTCATTTCATTTCATCAAGTATATTCATTTGCTGACATTTATTATTTTGCAATGATTCAATTCTTCATTTTTTGAAGTGCTTCAGTGTTTGAAAAAGAAATAGGGCAGTAAGTAAAACGTCAGGCTTTAGAATCTCAAGATGTGATTAAAAGAATGAAATACATGAAGGATACTGGAAGCCCTCGAAAGTCACGTAGCCCACCCTGTACCCCGCTGCCGCGTGGTGAGCACCCCACCAGGTCCCGGAGGCCTCGAGGACGCTGCGAGTCGGGGTGCGCGGCGCTGCGGGCTGCCCGGCAGGCGCGCCGCAAAGCGGGGTGCTCGGCCGGCCGGAGGAGACCGGATGATGGTCTCTCTAAAGCAAATGCTGAACTTCCTGAGTTTGGGCTCAGAGTCTCTTGAGGCGCTGCTGAGATCAGCTCTCTTTCTTCGTTTTTAATTGCGTGGTTTTCCTTTCTGCCGGAGTACTTGTGGTGGTGAGGGAGGAGTGCATACTATTTAATTGTCTTTCATATGCCAAAAACTGACTTGAAGGAAAACAAGAAGCAATTGCACTAATTCATCTTAATGCTATGTTGTCAAAGCTTATTTTTCGGCTTAGGTGACTCTGGAGACATAAATACAGCCTTCAGCGTGCCCTCGGACAGCATCACAATTGGTACTAAATAGGGTTTGCACATCCAGTGGAGCTAGGTGCTCGTGCGTGTGCCTGAAATGGAAAGTAGAAACATGGGTTTCTTCCCCAGAGTAATGCATGTCGAGATCATCAGTTTTGAGTGAGGGGAAACTGCTTGTATTTTAGTAAGTTAATATACATTACTGAATTTCTACTGAAAATTTAGTTACATGTATTAATATTAAGCAAACTGATTACTTTGAATTTTTAAGACTTCATTTTAAAAATTTGGTGAAACTCATTTAATTAGTACAGGATAATAACCTGAGAATGGATTGCAGCAGAATCGGTGTGAAGCACACCCTCGCGTTGCGAGCTGTGCCCGCCGCCTTCCGGTGAACGCCCTGCATTTGTCTGCCGCCGCTGCGTCACGGCCTCTCCTCCCCCGAGTGTCCTGCGCACCAGGAGACAGTGCGGTCTGACCCAGACAGACGCTGCCGAATGCAGGGCTCTCCAAGAAGGCAAGGAGACTGGAATAGAGCACTTAGACGGCAGAGAGCCAGATGAGAGCCGCCCTGATGACTAGCTTATTTTTCATGTTTTGGACATTTTCAAGACACACCCCATGTGTCATCACTATCACATGATTGTGAAAACAGAAGGGCTTTCATCTAGTGATTATGGTTTTATTTCCTGAGCTTGGCCAGTGCCCTCCAACTATACTATAAGGTTAAGATATAGTTGGGCTTTTTCTTTATTTGGTTTTTTACCTGCACTTTCTCTGCAGCTTGAAATTCTATATTGTTTTCATAGATTTTAAAAAATTCTTGTTAAAACTGATAGTCTTTTGATATTTCTGCCACTAATCTAACTTTAAATTGATTATTTCTACCATCTTTTAACCTTTTAAAATGCTGGAAACAGTTGTACAACACTTGAGTCTATAGAAGTGGAATAAATTATATCTATTCTCCTGATTCAAAGTGCCACCATTACAATTTTAAAACCATTTGGAAATGTTTTACTATTAGTATTTGTGCAGGTAAGACATACATAATAAAGTTCAATTTGTAAATTGATAATGTAAACAAAAGAGATTCACTTTTTTACTATTAAAATTTCCGAGTGATTTCACAAGTCATATATTGAAATGGGGCAAGAATTTTATCAGGTGATAAAAGACAGTGGTACATTGGGCCATGATGCAAGAACCTTATTGGCAATCAGATAGTGTGCTACTGCTTATTGTGATCTAATACAGACCCTCACCAGAATCTCCTTTTTTATCCCACATATAGTAATCATTTAAATTGCATTTTTGTCTTTTTATTTTAATATAAGGGTAAAATCCTGAGTTTATAAGGTCAAATCAGAGTTTCCCATAGCATTTATATGCTGGTAGTTGTGTTGCTTGGTTGTAATTATTGGGAGTTTTTTTGGGTTTTTTGTATTTAGTACAGGTCTACAGGGTCTCACTACATAAATCCTAGTCATCATGATCCTCCTCTTTTCAGCCTCCCAAGCACTGGGATTACAGGTGCACACTCCCACCCCCAGTCTCAAGTGCCATCTCAGTGCGCTCCAGGGGTGGGGCCAGCATGGCATGTTGGGGATTGAACCCCGGCCGCTTTGCTCTGCCTAAGCAGGAGCATTAGTCCACTGAGCTATTTGGCTAGCCCCATAATTCTTGTTCTTTTTACTACAGTTATTATATACGTTAACAGTGATTAACAAACACTAACACATGGGGCCAGCCAAATAGCTCAGCAGATTAAAATGCTTGCAAGCAGGTACAGGGGCCTGGATTTCAATCCCCAGGCCTGTGTGCTGGCCCCACTCCCAGGGTGCGCTGAGATGGCAATTGAGACTGGGCATGGTGGTGCACACCTGTAATCCCAGCTCTTGGGAGGTGTAAACAGGTGGATCATTAGGAATCTGATCTAGTAGTGAGACCCTGAATACCCTGTAGAACTTTTCCTAAAAGGAAAGAAAGAAAGAAACACTAACGTTAACTATGTCAGACGCAGAGCCAAGGAATTTTTATGCTCTGCCTCTTTTAAAACTAACAGCAACATAAATTTCTATCCCTGTGCTATACATGGCAAACCACTTAGTAAGGGTTCAGTGATGAACTCACTTCTGTCTGAGTTCACTCCTAATATTTAACATATTGTCCTATCCAAGTACCTTCTTCCCTGCTGGAGCAAAACTTGGAGACTAATGCATTCTGGGAATTACCCAGAATCCTCCTCTGCACTACTCCTTCCTACTATTTCCTTTGGTTTGAAAACTTTGGGTCAGATTTTTCTACTGTTGCAAAATTATGAGTCTAAGAGTAGGCTCCTTTTGCTGTGTCCAGCAGCCCCCACACCATGCCTGACCCAAGGCAGGCTTTCGGCAGCTGTCAACTCCTTTCCCTTTGGGACTTTGGAATGGTTGTTTTTGTTGTATCTCTTCACAGAGTGGTTATCTTAGTTAGGATTCTTGGATTTTTTATTTTGACAAGTAATAGAGTTAGGAAAGTTTCTCTAATATCAACTAGTATGTGATTTTTTTCATCAAAAGAAAGTGTGCTAAGTCACAATGCGAAGCGTACTGAAAGTCTTCAGTTTCTCCAGACACGCATTTGTCAGCTTTTGGCTGCTGTGCAGTGTCCTGTGCTGGTGGCTCTGCTGGGGCCGCAAGGGCCCTGGGCCCTCCTGTGCAGCAGAGCTGCCGTCGCTACTCCGGGTCCTGTGTCTTCCCAGTGGCAGCACTGGTAGCCCAGGTCGCCTGTTACTCAGCCTGGACATGCCTGTCTGTGACTTGTAAGTCAGTGCTTTATCTTGAGTTCTGTTAGGTAAACTGAGGCACAACCCGGAGTTTGAAAACTCTGTGATTGATAAATTCAGGAGCCCCAAATGAAGCCAGTTTCCTGTCTTGCTGACGGAGGATAAGCAGGTGTTTACAAGGTGAAAAGAGGCCGAACTGATGCCTGCCTGGTTGCCAGGTTAGATGCTGCTCATAGCTTCCCATTTGGAAAGACTCCTGCCAAAGGCGTTCGGGCATTTCTGAGAAGAGGAGCCTGCGTGTCCTCAACATGCACTTAGAGAAGGTAGCTCAGCTTGGGCTCCACCGTGTGGTGTCGGCTGCTAGCCTCACTCAAGTTTCTGCTTAAGGTGAGGGCGAGGCTGCCCCAGGTGTGGGGCTTTGTCTGCTCCAGGCACTCATGGGCCTGGTCTCCTCTGGCAACCTGAGGAGCAAATTCACCAGGACGGCACTCTAAGGGAGACTTCTAAGCTTCCTCTAAGGTCTTACAGAACCATCCGATTGAACAAAACCTTGAACTATGGAAATAGAGACTCCTAGGGAATCCTTTTTTTTTTTTTTTTCCTTTTTTTCCGTCAGTAGGTAGATTCAATTATAAGTGTTTAGATTGATGGTTTGAGATTTATGTCTTCCATTCCATTTTTAAAATTCCATAGGGGACATTTCCTCATGAAACTGTTAGGGTTCACAGCAAGAGACGCTGGGGTTAGTATTTTATTGGCATCTTAGGTTTTATTTGGTATCAATCTAGTGTACACAAATGTTGAATGATGTGCTAGATTTATAAATAAGTTGATAACTACATCATGCTAATACTTCTGGAAAATATGCAAATTTTATGAAATTAAATTTATAAAATTGTCATGCAAGAGAGGCAGTATCACCGACAATTTGCTTTGAATACTTTTACCAGATACTGTGGAAAGCTTAGCAAGCTTTGTTCTTAGTTGATTTTAATTTGGAGTCTTCATATTTGTGCTTTACACAAGGCAAATTATATTTGAATTCTAAATAAATATCTGTCAAATACAATAGTGGATACTTTTTAAAATATCATTATGAAAGTATCGGAATAATAAACAAGCACATTTACCACTTAATAAATACTAGGAAGGTATACTTAGTTTAATGAAAATATTAACCATGTGCTCAAAACACACAGTAAACTGAGGGCCTGCCAAGTAGCTCAGTGGATTAAAGCACCTGTTAGCAGGCGCAGGGCCCAGGGTTCAATTCTGGGGCCTGCCGTGCTGGCCCCGCCCCCGGGACACGCGTTGAGAGATAGCAATTGAGACTGGGCGTCGTGGCGCGCCTGTAATCCCAGATCTTGGGAGGCTGTAAACAGATGGATCACTATGAGTCCGATCTAGTAGTGAGACCCTGAACATCCTGTAGACCCTTCCCTAAAATACAAACAAACAAAATAAATAAATAAATAAATAAATAAACATATAGTAAACTGAACGTGAATTTGTGGAAACTTTGTATGTGTAGAGCGGAAACACTAACCCAGTTCAGGTTCGCTAGACTATTAGCCTCGTGTTCTCTGCAGAGAAGAGAAAAGCAAAGACCTGTCGGGATGGCGAACACTCCCTTCAGGAGCTGCTTTCCACCAGATTCTGTGCGCGCTC
>NDGM011257423.1:0-20176 GCA_002564305.1 Octomys mimax
CCTAGCGATTTGATTTGAAACTGTCTCATTGCTATTTGTTTATCAATAAAATTCTGAAGAAAAGAAATTAAAAAGAAGAAAAATGATTTAATATTAACTCCTCCCTTTGATAGGCCAGTAGAAATTAGAAGTAAAATTATTAAAAGTAGTCAATGTACATATATATATATTTTTTTTCTTCCTTCCTTCCTTGCTTCTTTTCTCCTTTCCCTCATACCAGATATCCCCTCCCTTTGAACAGTTTCCTTCTCCTTGACAGTACTTTTGCACCTTTCCAATTGTATTTCCTCGTTCAGGTTCTCACAAACCTAAGGAGACAGTACTGTATTCACACATGCAGGTTGGATTTATTTTACTTATGAGTATGGTCACTAGTTGCATTTATTTATCTATAAGTCTCGAGTTTATCTTTCTTATAGCTGAATAAAACTCCATTGTATACAAATGCCACAGCCTTTTCATCCATTCCTCTGTTGATGGGCATTTTGGTTGTTTCCAAGATTTTAGCTATGACAACCCACAACAAATAATGTAGGGCCTGTGGGGAAAAAGGAACCCTTCTGCACTATCGCTGGGAATGCAGGCTGGTCATTTTATATTTAACTGTTAAGGAATAGCATTTTCCCTTCTGAAGCTAAAAGCTTGCCTGCTGCCTATGAAATCCATTGCAGGAACATGAAGGCTGGCTGATGTAGCCTCAGCATAACTGTTCTTCTCAGGCAATGTCATAAAGACTTAACATGCAGTGTCTCTAGAGAAAAGTTTCCTTATAACTAGTTTGTAGAAGTAAGAATTCTGAATGGGACTTTGGAGATAACTCAGCAGTCAAAGCACCTGTCTTCCAAGTCCAAAGTCCTGGGCCCCATCCCCAGTACCACATGCCATTCTGGCCTGGAACTCTGGGTGTGACATGCAGGCCAATGAAACGGTGTGGTGGTGCACATCTGTAATCCTAGCTCTAGGAGGCTGAGACAGGAGTATCACTATGAGTCTGAGCTGCTTAGTGAGACCCTGTACCAAATAGATAAATAAATAATTAAGATTTTTTTTAAAAAAGAATTCTGATTTGGAAGGTAGAAAACTGGTTGAAGGAATGGATGTCTACAGCCAAAGTGGGACTCGATACAGTATCATATGATGCCTTACTTCTAGCATTGTTATTCACTGTGCTATTCTTTCTTCTCTATATTACAGACTGATCAATTCTCATATGTACTTAGAAAGGAATTTGTTTAAAAAATCTCACTAGAATATTTTTTGGAAGGACTAAAGAAACACACTTCAGGAGGATTTCTAACAACACCTACCAGAGCCATGATCCCATAAAACGTTATCAAAATTCCCTGTGCCACTAGAAAGCACAGAATTGGGAAAACACTACTAAATCATTAGGTAAATGAAGCTTACCTCCTGGCTAAAATCATTACCTGTTATATTACTTAAAATATGCTTGGAATCTCTTTGGTCTATTAGGTTTTCTGTGAGTGTTTCTCTCAATGTTTGCATCATACTGTATGATTATTTCATTATCAATATAGTCTACTGAGAATACTGGTAATATTAATACCAGCTTGGTACTAGATAATTAGATAAGGTAGTCCAAATTATGCTCTTGCCTAAGTAAAATTTTCTGCATACTGTTTTAAAAAATGGAATTGGCATTTTCTATACCATGATATTTTCTATGTAATTAAAGGAAGTCACATCATTATTATTATTATTATTATTATTGCAATGGTGAAGATCAAACCCATGACCTTGCCCATTATAATCAAGGGCCTTATCATTTAGCTATACCTCCCTCACTGCGCTTTGATTTTTATTGATTAATAAAACACAATCATTTAATCATAAAAGCATAATCATTAATAAAACATAATCATACATAGTACTAAAAATGTGCATTAAATTTTCATGCCTGCCATAGCCAAATCTCAAAATTCTCTAAATAGTTTTGGAGATGTGTAACATAATACTGTCACTATGTTCACTGTCAAAGAATAAAGGCAATTAGCATATAAGTGGACAGAAATAGTTCATTTAGTGAACTTGTATTTCTTCCATCACAGAGTCTAAAGCAAAACTTATCTCTTGGGCTGGACACTGGGCAATGTAAAATCAGTTTTGTATGCTTGATATCTTGGACCATTCTGTTGCATCAGTCATCCTAACAAACTCTCCTATGGTGAAGGCCTACAGTGATGGTCTTCACACTGCTATACGATGAAGAGCTACTGTGATGGTTTCCACACTAGCCTATGAGGAAGACCTCCTGTGATCGACTACACACTGGCCTATGATGAAGAGCTACTGTGATGGTCTCCACCCTGCTTTATGATGAAGGCCCATTGTGCTCATCTTCACAATGACCTACTATGAAAAGCTTCTGTGATAGTCTTCGTACTGCTTTACAATGAAGAGTTACTGTGATGATCTTCACACTGGCCTGTGATGAGGAGCTGGTGTGATGGTCTTCACACTGGCCTATGATGAAGAACTGGTGCAATGGTCTTCACACTGGCCTGTGATGAAGAGCTACTGTGATGATGGTCTTCACAATGGCCTGTGATGAGGAGCTGCTATGAAAATCTTCAGACTGCTTTATGACAACTTGTTTTGATAATGCTATTGGAAGTTGCTGATGATAAAATAGCTCTATATTTGCTAAGAACTTGAAGTACTTGTTAGCTTTTTTTGTTTGTTTGTTTTGTTTTTTGCAGTATCAGGGATTGAACTCAGGACCTTGCGCTTGCCAGGCAAGGGCTTATTCTACGGAGCCCCGACCCACTTTTTAGCTTGAATATCATATTTATCCTGGATATTTTTTGGTTTGTTCCTTTTTTACTGTACCATAAGAGCAGTCATTTTATATCTGAAAGAAAAGATACTGTATTTATTTAACTAATAGAAATGACTATATGTTTAGAAAGTTATTCAATTTTTTAAACATACATAAGATTTCATATGATAAAACTAAAATACTTTTCTAGTTGCATTATTTTTATAAGCTGCCTTTAATTTTTACTTTAGAATACTGTGATTATTTTTAAGATTTGGAATACTTGAAGAAATTTCAAATATATTCTATGCACAAAAGCAAAAGACAGAAAAATTCAGTCATAGTTCAATGTAAGCTACACCCTGCGGGCCTAGCTGGTGCTTATATTCCGTTTGGTTTGTGCCAGTTTCTAGGGTAGGAATTTCCATGTGTGCTACACACGGAAATGACCCAATTCTCCATAGCTGGCCACTAGCTGTCGCATGTCAGTGAGTTATAACATTCATGTTCTTCCATTGAGTTTCCTTTGATATTATTTTCCAGTTTAATGAGATTTACGGATTGTCTTTGACTTGGAAGTTCTCTTCATGCCTTATATGTTTATTCTTATCTTCTTGTCTTTTAAAAGCCCTGTAAAATAAGAAATCACAACATGCTATTTTGTTCTGGTTTTGACTGTAGGGCATATGTATTATTCAGCAAGCAGACCAACTGGAACACGGAAGTATGGCAGAAAAGCATTTTTATTATGGTTATATAGGATTATCTGAATTTCATTAGCTTCTGTGGGCTTGTGCCTGAAGAAATGTCCTTCATTTCCATTGTAAACTTGCAAAATTTCCTTCCCTGAGACCAGGCTAGATAGAGATCTCTGGCTCAATAAAATAGTTAGAAACTGGTATATTTATATATATAACCCCAAATGTCAATAACCAACACTTTTATTCCATTTTCTTTGTTGTATTTGGTATAATATTTTATGTTTATAATTTTCCTTAGTCCATATGTTGAGTACATACTGATTGCATTCATGGGAGGTATGCACATCCTTAATTCCTTTATCTTCTTGTCTTTTAAAAGCCTGGTAAAATAATAAATCACAACATGTTACTTTGCTCTGGTTTTGACTATATTCCTTATTCATTCTGTATTTATTCTGCATTTATTCTTTATTCATCCTGTAGTCCTTAATTCCTTACTCATTCACTTCCATTCCCACCCCTCCCCAATATTAACAATTCTTGGTCCCCTTCCTATTTGCAAAGCTTTATTTACACATTTTCTTTAATTCTCTTTAGGTAATATGATATCATGCCAATTTGTAGCTATTCTGGAAGTAGACCAGTAGTGGGAATGAAGATTTGATGTTTTTTATTTAGATTATTTTGGCAAGTTTCCTTATCTCTTTGACTCTCCATCGCTTTGCTGGGAAAATGCAAATAGTAGTATTCATCTCTCCTGACCTTCCTGAATTAAATCATATAATGCAAATGAAGCCATGAAAACATAACAGGCATACACAAATTTAATTTATAGGCATTTAAATTTATAGAATTGCTGTTTTATTTTTGCTCATCTAGCCAGGTAACATTGTAGACTGTGGCAAACCAGATACAGCACTCAAATAGTAATGACAAAGTGTTAATTGTGAGTGTGTAGACTAGTTTGAAAGCAATAGTGTTAAGACTATGATGAATTACCACACCATTGTAGGGACTCAGAAATACAGGGGAGCAGCACGAATTTGTCATCTTTTCACCATGGAAGTTATGACATTTGCTTTCAGGTTTTGACTTTCTCCCTCCCTCCAAAGTTCTACTGCATTAAAAATTTTATACTATCTGAAATTGATTCCACTTTTTTTTTTTTACTTCATCGTATATCTCAATGATTGCAAGTTACTATTCTTGGTTGCTTATGGAAATTAGTGCTCAGGTTAGTATTGTATGTTCTCTAGAATAATGAAGTTGTATTTGCTTTCATGACCTATTCTGTGTGTGGTACTGAAAGGCAGGGAGGATTCTAAAGCAGATTGACCAATTATGCAGTCTTCTACCCATAGAATGTACTTTTTAGACAAAATACCTATTCCATTTTATTTCTCTTTCTCTCAGTTTCTCCATTTCTATAAATAGAATCCCATGGTGTCAATCTCATAGAGATCTCTTGAGGTATAATGCAACATTCACAGTAAATTAGTAAATGTATATAATTTAATTTTCAATGAATATTTGATTTCTACTTCTGACATCTAAATCTGATCACCAATGGCTTCTCTTCACTGAAATTTCTATGTTCAATGTAAGATTCATTGCAATTTGTTTAAATGACTGCATTGCTAGTTAACTGTCACTAAATTAATCATACTCAGGCTATTTTATCTTGTGGTCCAGGCATCCTTATATATTTACAGTCCTTAGGGAGTAAAATTCTATACTTTTGCTTACACTAGCTTCGCTGAATTTATTGGCTCTTGTTTATACCAGCTCTTTTTTTTCCCAACTTCTACTTATCTGTGAGACAGAATAATGGTTGTAGCTTGTATGAAGCCTTTGTATGATTCATTGTACTAAATGAAAACACTAGTTACAAATGCCTTCATTCTATCCTTTCTTCCTACTCACCTTATGTACAAATCACATGTAAGCAATCATATAGTGATACTGCTTACAGTGGTTGACCATCATTATATATAATGGTCTAATATTTATGTTTGTTTTACCTGTTTATTTAAATATATATGCATGGTTATAGGCCGTATGTCTATTTTTTTCTATGCATGAGTTTTTAAACTAATTTCCCTTTTTTATAAGTAATACTTTGAGGATAGCAACCCAAATTTATGATCAGTATCTACTTCATTATAAAGGACTTTCATTATGTAGTATGAGCAATTGTCCCTTTTTATTCACTTAAGTTGTGTATTGTTCAAATATTGCTGGAGAACAAGAGACATCCCATCATAAACAATGACCATGTAAAGCCAATATCTCAAAAAGACATAGGAGATTAATAATCCAGGGCAGGAAGTGATCTATCAATTCCTAAGCCAAAGCAAGTCATATGGCTCTTAGACTGACTTTCCCAAATTCCATAGATTAGGCCAATAAGATGATAATTTAATCCAGATGATTTTAGACAGTTTATCCCCCAAGACATAGTAGCCAGCAAAAACTCCATATCTCCTTCAAATTGCCATGTATCCCAACAACTTCTATGGAACTGACTCAGGCCTACTCTAGTGTATGTGGCTCAGAGAGTGTATCTGTCACCGCAAATAGACCCTGAGATTGCACTATCTTCATTCTGAAAAATGTATTTTTGCCTGTTTTGAAAGACAAGTGTTGTCTTACCTTCTGATAAGTCTGAAAGAGAAGTGAGAGGCCTTTACTTTTATTACCCTAGAATGTGTCTCAGAAAAACTAGCCCTAAGTATTTCTAAAACCACTATTTGCATATTTCTGAGAATGTTAATCAAGTATCTTTGAACACATCTGTCACAGCTGTGTTCAAAAGTTGTACATAAACACTAGACACATGGAGAGTTATCTTGCATTGTGTGGGGAAAATAAACATATATAATGATTATATATTATTATAATTATATTACATATTAATATTATCATTATAAACTCTAAGAATCATATAAATATAATCTGATTATGCATGATAAGAGTAAGTTTCAAAGGGCCAGCAAGATAGCTCAGCAGACTAAGTGCCTGCTTTGGCAAGCTCAGGGACCCATTTGATCCCAGGTCCCACGTGCCGTGCCAGCCCTGACCCAAGAGCATGCTGAGCCAGCAATAGAGTCTGGGCGTGGTGGTGCATGCCTGTAATCCCAGTACTGGGGAGACTGAAAACAAGAGGCTTTCTATGAGTCTGAGCTACATAGTGACACCCTCTACCAAATACATAAATGGCAAAAAAAGCTTACTGCTAATGACAATAAAAAAAGATTATGTTTCAAGAATTAAAACTAATTAAAGGAAAGTTAAGTTCAAAATATATCTCTCACACTGTACTCTAGGGTAGGATACTCATAGCTTGGTTCTACAAATTTTTCTCTGTTCTAGATGATTATGTTACCTGATACATTTGCTACAATTATATATATTTGCTTCTATTATTTTGATCTAATATGAGTACTTTGGTGTGTTAACTTTAATTTTCTACATGACTAACAATTGGGTACTGTAAAAATAAAATAGAGATACTATATGACAAACAACCTCTTAAATATATTTTTTCTCATAACTGATAAGAGAGAAAATGAAAGATATGAAAAATTACAAAGTGATAGCTTGTGACAACACATGATGGTCTTTCATGCAGTCTACTCATAGTAATAAGACAAACTAATGCAGCAGGAATTATCTCTCAAGTTTCCTAGAAACCAAGTTGGTTTTGCATTGGAGTTATGACATTAATGGAGAATAGAGGGTTCATAAATTGTATATTTGTTACTGTTATAGATGTTTTGAATCAATCTTTCACTTATTTATTCAGCAATATTTTTTATATCATACTGGACAGTAGGTTAAAATCTTCACAAAGATTTACTGCACTTGGTTTATAAAATCAATGAATGACAACTATTTTTTATATCAGCATCATTGTCTTCCCCTAGATCCTAAGCTGCATGGTGGTAAGAATATCCATTTTGTTTACTCATTTATATTCAGTGTTATAGAATGTAGCAGATAAACAAATACCAGTTTGGTAAGCATCTGAGTTCTCAGTACCCAAGTATGTCGATTTTGTTTCAATGATATAAAATGATATAGTTACTTCTCTGGTTCTAGTATGTTTGAAAGCTCGAAACTTCCCACTTCTACCCAGATTTTGATGAAATCATTAGAGCAAACTTTGAGTACCAAGGTACTGTAGTGCCTTTCCCCTCTCCATCGTGAGGATGAAAAGCAGAGATTGTCCTCCTTTGAGTTTTTGGGACCATGGAGATCACCTTTGTCTTGTTGAACTTAGAGAGATAAGCTACATACAAGCCTGTTTGGATGAAGATTTTGTGCTTGTGGATGAGTGTGAGCCTACATTAAAATATGTTATATTCAATGATTAAAAGCTAAAGTTTAATTACTTTTGATCACATAGAAAATGATGTCAGTACTCTGTCCTCTCCATCCAAACCAAAACTAAAAGGGCTGAGGGGAAGGAAGGTAGAACAGAAGAAAAGAAGGGAGAGAGACAGGTACACAGGGAAGGAAGGAGGTAGTGAAGAAAAGCTGCCTTATCCTAGAGCTTCTGTCTGGAAGTTACCTGCAGCTTAATTGTATGTTTTTTATTTCATAACTGAATCTTTCCTTCCTTACCTTTTCAGTACTTTGCCTGTCTGGTTGAATTTATGACCACTGAACTGTAGTTTGCTTTATTCTTCTGAAAGTGGTTTAAAAGTGTTTTGGAACTCTCCAAACAATAAAAACCTTACAAGAGTAATGCCATCTAAGCAATAACTCATTTTTTAAATGGTCAATAAATACAAACAAAACAAATCCCTAAAGTTCTCTGTGCAACTTACTACTGAGAAGAACGAAGAAATGAAAGCCACCCCGGACTCGATGCATGGTGATGGCCGCATGATCCTTCCAGGCATCACTGAACCCCACACCAGCTCACCATGGATCATTTAGCACAAAATGATCAGGAAACAACACCTGGAAGCCAGGGCTTGTGTCGTTTAGGTTAGTTTGTTTTCAAAAGTTCCACTTGACTGTATTGGAACAGAATGGGAAATTCTACTCAATTTCAAACTACCTTGGCTGCTCCCATTGTGCATATGACTAATGATGAGCATATAATTAATCTGAATCACAGCAATATGAAAATAAAATAGAGTGTGAGTAATTATTGCAATAATATAACTAATGTGCAGAAGGATAACTTGGGCTTATGAACTAAAAATGACTAATTGAGAAAAATCTCCACATTTCTTTGGATCTCATGTGAAAATACATAAACCAAATACTCCAAACACTCATTCTTTGCACCTGTAATCATGCACAGTTAGATATTTACATGATTTGTATTTTACCATGAAGATAATTGAGTATTTTAAAGACTAACAATTTCTAACAGGTATGACAAACTTCCTGAATTTTTTCTTTATTTAATTCATTAACTTACCCATTTACAAATACTGAAGAGAGTAATTTGTACAAACACACATTGTATATTAAAGTAGAAAAATATTATAGTAAAGCATAATGCAATCATAACTCAAAATATTTCCTCTTGCTTTGCACACTCATCCCATTTTTCTGGCCCATGAAACTGATCTGTAAGTCCTTTCATGATAGACTTTATGAGGTGTGGTCAAAAATACAGATGCACGAGGGCTGGCCAAATAGCTCAGCAGATTAAAGCATTTGCAAGCAGGAGCAAGGGTCAGGGGTTCAATCCCTGGGCCAGCTGTGCTGGTCGCGCCCCCCAGGGCATGCTGAGATGGCAATTGAGACTGGGTGTGGTGGTGCACGCCTGCAATCCCAGCTCTTGGGAGGCTGTAAACAGGAGAATCACTATGAGTCTGATCTAGTAGTGAGCCCCTGAACCCCCTGGAGACCCTTCCCTAAATACAAAAAAAACACACCCATCACGGATGCAGCGAATACTTCTGTCAGCATCATCCAAAGAGAAAAGCTCCTAAAGACATTAGGGTATGTTATCCTTACCCCTCTTTGTCACCATATCTGATGCTGTGAGAAGTCCAGCCTCCAGCAAGATGAACTCGAAAGTGAAAGGCAGATGCTTTGAAACGATTCAAGACAGCACTGAGACAACCAGGACAGGACAACTAAGGACACTCTGGAAAGAGGACTTCCAAAACTGTTGCAGGAATTGTGCAGGACAATTCAAAACGTGTGTTTGGAGCAAGACAGACTATTTTGAAGGGGATTAATGATATTTATTTTATTATAATAAATTGCTTTTTAAAATTAAACATTCATCATCATACCTTTGCTCACACCTCCGAAGCTTTTGAAGATAAATATTAAGAAACTTCTTGTTCTTTGGCAAGAAAATATGAATATGATAAATTTAATTTTAGAAATTAAATGATCTAAAACACAACTTAGGTTTTGCTATGTATTTCTTATGTTTAGTGGTTTTCAAAACTAACCATATTAGCCGAGTGTGGTCACACAAGTCTGTAAGCATAGCACTTGGGAAGGTGAGGCAGAAGGATTGTTGTGAGTTTGACGCCAGCCTGGGCTACAAAGTGAGCTCAAGGCCAGCCTGAAATGCATAGTGAAACACTTTCTCAAAACAAAATAAAACAAAACACATAAAACAAAACAAAACACTAACATTATTCCAATTTGAATACATATGTACACTAAAGCTTTGGTATCTTTCTGAGTGATGGATTTGTTTCCATATAAAAGTGTATGTTTTCCAAGAATGAGAACTTGGTGACCTGTGGTGCAGATCACTGGACAAACTTAAGCCAGACAGCACCAACCTCGCTACCAACCTGTATCTGGGCTATGCACGATTTATCTTCTTCCTAAATTATTGTTTCTCACAGCTCATTGAAAGGTTGAATGCAGACGATGGGCGTAAGTTAGGAACAGCATGGTGCAAAGTAAACATTAATTGCCCACCAGAGAACCTTTTACATGATTTCTTAGATGGGAGCTGCGATATGATTGCATTAGGCTTCTTTGCGCTTGTTTTCTCCCCTTTCACCCTCGCTGCTGCTCCTGACACAGTGGCTTGGGGTGAAGCTCTCCTCCTGAGTCTTGTGGCTAGGACCAGGGATACAAGTTGGCTACCCCAACCTTTCAGCGCCTACTCTGAAACAACACAAGGATAACATGTAACACTTCAGTCTGTTCATGAAGAGTTCATTTTTATCTGCTATGGTGGTTGCAAGTCTCTACTGCAGACAATGAAAAGTTATATAACTGGATTTCATCTACAATGAAGCTTAAAGAAGTTCCCATAATAAAATTTTCCACTGGATAGAATTTCATCATTTTCTTGATTTCAACCTTTCCACTCTAGCTTCACCATATTTTAGACTTTTTTCAATCAGTACATTAGTGACTTTGTGTATAATGCCTTGTCCAACAGCTAATTTACTTTGAGTTGTAACTTAAGATGTATTTGCTTTTTTAGGTCATTTTGGCATCAGTGAATGTGAATTCACTGATGCCAAATGTGAATTTTTAGTTCTTATATTTAGTTTAACATTCACAGTAATCTCAGGTTTTCTGCTATGATTACCTTCAATTTACAAACAAAAGAGCTCTAGGATTCATCCAGCTAAAAAGTCAGAGGGCTAAATTCATGCATCAACTTTCAAAACTCTCTACACTGTCAAGGCAAGCCATTGCATCAGCCTAAATGATCTTTTATCACAGAAACATAAGGTTCAACTTTTAATATCATGTCTTTAATTGCATTTCTTAAACACATCTGGGAAAACCATAATTTATATCTGACTTTAGACTTGACTTTATATTTTAAAAACCCAAAATACCATCTTATTTTTAATATTTCATGAGTTGGGTTCAGTGAAGTTAATGAATGTAATTCATTACCATATTAAAAATGAGCCTTTAAAAAATAAAACAGCTATTTCTTCAAAGCTTCTATAAATGTCTTTTCCTCAACTGGCAAGAATTGGAAGCAAAGCATTTTTGATAATTTCTTCATATCAAGGTGCACTGTGAGCCACTATAGTTTTGGTGTAGCTGGCCATTGCACGTGTGCACATGCACACGTGCACACACACACACATGCATGCATGTACACAATGTAATAGATATAATAACTAGTTATATAATGGATAGATATAAATCTATATCTATATAATAGATAGATAGATAGATAGATAGATAGATAGATAGATAGATATGATCTATCCTTCACTTAATTGATCATAAAAATTTTGTCCTGACAATGAGCAAGTTCTGGGGAAAAAATCCAAAGAAAATAAAGCGGTCTTTTAACAAAATAATCATAATGCTATGCTTGGTATGAATTGTTCAAACTTTATATGACACTCTTGATGAAAAGCTACATAGGAAAATCATAACACACTCAAAAATATTTCAATTCTCCTCATGGATCTAAATTAGATTTGTTGAAAATTTGCTTGATAAAATTAGAGGGAAATCTATCTAGGAATTGATTCTTTCTGACACTTTCCAGATCATGCATGGAAGACTCATCTACATTGCCCCAGAAGCAATCTCCATTTCTTGTGTACACTTTCATCTGCATAGGAGAGGGAGAGCAAGAGGAGAGTGCTAGTCAATTAATTTTGCCATTATACTTTGTTACATATCACAAAGTAAAATTCACTGTGACTGAAATCAGGGAGTGAAGCTGTAAAAAGGAGAGATCTCACTCAAATTCAGGAAAGTCTGGGCCAGGTTATACCACACAGAAAATACATGTTGCTATAGCTGCGTTTAGCTGAAGAGCAGCTGATGGCCTGTTTGCAAAGGCTAGGCTCTCTGCTCCAATCAGTTACCCCAGTGTATATTTTCATTTTGTTTTAATTCCAAGTGAGACCCTGAAATGTGCCTCTTTACTCACAACCCGAAGAACATGTTTGTTGCATGCTGTAAATCCAATGTCCTGTTGACCTTATAAAAACAGGGCTTGTGTCACATAGTTGGCCATATCTGGGGATTTTATGGAGGGCAGAATGATTAAGTAATAATGGGCACACTAATTCTTTCTCACACATGGTCTGTCAGAATCCTCCTTAGAATCATTACTCTATTCTTGATTATATTTCTTTTTGTTTGTTCATTTTGACACATAATAATTTCCCACATTTAAGGGATATGATGAGACACTTTAATGCAGTTATTCAATGTATAATATTCATATCAAAAGCAGTACCATATCTAACACCTCAGACATTTATTTTGAATGTTCTCCTTTGTTGGAAATATTCAAAATTGTTTGAACTAGCTTACCAAAATATGTAATTAATTGTCTTCCATCATGTTTATTGTATTACTATTATTATATATAATGGCCTAACATTGTAGAACATCATCAATTATTTCTCCAGCATAATTGCACCCCTATACCCTGACCTTTTAGCATAGGTCATCTAATTCAATAGAATGAAATGAACATACAATATTTTCTCAGCCTGTTTCTCTAATTTTTACATTTAATAGAGCTCAGTGTTTAGAATTCAACAGTTTTGTCGATCTTCCAATTACTGTTCTTGCTTTCCATTTTGGAAATTTATGAAATGTTGGAGGTACTTATATTCTAAAATTCTGAATAATTTTACAAGTATTTTCTACAAATTGTCTCATGCATATCTTTACAAAATATAGCATAATGAGTTTTAGGCTGCCTTGGGTTGAGTGCACCTGCTAAAATTTTCTACCTTAATTTAGAAGTTCTCAATTTTATAATTTCTGTCTGCTATCATTACTAAATCTTCAGAATCTCAATTTTCTATCTTCTTGATGTTGCGTGCTTGCTTTTCTCTTTTTCTTCTTTCTCTTTCTTCTTTCTTTCTTTTTTTCTTTCTTCCCTTTCTACGTAATGTCTCTGTCTAACTCCTCTGCAACTTCTAAGCATCTCCGTTGTATCTCATGTAAGCAGTGAAGAACTAAAGAAATGTGATTTATCCTTGTGTACAGTGACTAACACATAATCCCAAAATATATAATTTAGATCAAGTAGATAGAGCTGCTATGAAATATTCTGCAAGGAGCAAAACTCACTGAGCACAGATTGGGGAAGATTGTCTGCCAACCTATGAGGTCAGAGGAATGAAAGAACTGAAAGTGTTGAGTGGGTAACAGATACTTAAAAGAAGAAAAAAAAAATCAGTAAACCTATAATACTTGATGTTCTACCCAAAGTCTAGTGAATTCCACTGGAATTACTGGCCAAGATAAAGGTATAACTGTCACTGGGGGAAAAGCATAAAAGTTCTGTTCATTGGTGATGTCAATATACTGATCAGCTGAGGAAAGGACACATATATTTAATGTAGAACTATCTAAGAGATAGCCTTAGAGATTCTGATCAAGTAAGAATTATTTTCATTTTTATTTTAGTTTATTTTTCTGTATTTAGGACAGGGTCTACAGGGTCTCACTATGTAGATGGGACTCATAGTGATTCTCCTGTTTTCAGCCTCCCAAACACTGGGATTACAGGCAGGCACCACCACACTCAGTCTCAATTACCATCTCAGGTTGCCCCGTGGGCAGGGCCAGTATGACATGCCAGGGATAGAAAACCTGGTCACTGTGCTTTGCCTAAGCAGGCGCTTTAGTCTTTTAAGCTATCAGGTTGACCCTAAGAATTTATTTTTAAACATCATTCCAGATGTGGAGGAAATTACTGTAGCCCATGCATTTATGACTGGGATTTAGATTTCTGTGGATTTATTATTTAATAAAAAGTCTAAGTTTAGTAGTTGTCTTGACAATGAGGATGATAAAATGTTTCACAATTCAAAGTCTCCATTTTCTAGTGCTGGCAAGATACTAGGTGAACTGGCTTAGGTAAGCGCAGGGGTCAGGTTTGATTCCTGGCACAGCATGCCTCCCCTGCTCTGCCCCCAGGTACACTGAGCTGGCAATGGAGTCTGGGCGCAATGGTGCACACCTGTAATCCCAGCACTAGAGAGGCAGAAAGCAAGAGAATCACTACAAGTCTCCAGTGCATAGTGAGACCCTGAGCGCACGCAAGCACGCATGCACGCACACACACACACACACACACACCCCTAAAAAAACAAAGTGCATTTTCTTACCTATTGATATAGTAACTCAAATAATGAACTCACAGGGCTATTGTGGATATTAATTGAGGTGAGTCCTGTAGATTGATCACAGGTTCTTATTAATTGCTTCTGAAGCACAGTACTTAGCTAACGTTCATAATGCCATCTTCCCCACCATCAACAATGCCTTCTGTGCAATAATTACACAACTTTGGACAAATTACAGGCATTCTCAGTCTCAGGTTCATTATCTAAAAATGAAAAAGAATGTGTATCATGTAACTACGGGACAAAAATATGAAAGAGGAAATGTTTCAAACATCTGGCATGTTACCTATGAAAATGTAGTGAGAAGAATTCAGTATCTAGTGTCTTCTGTTTCAGTAAGTGAACGGAACGATAATTCTACTACAGGAAAGGAGACTGAAGTTCCACAAAGACAGTTATGGAGGGAAAGGAGTGTGGCTTCTCCAGGTGTTGTTTTATAACCCTACTGCCTCTCGTGGATGTGGTCATTCATTCTCACAACCTTGTGGTTATTACTGTTGTTCTGATGCTCCTCCCAATGCCACATGCTGGAGGCTAGGCATTAATGGGATGGCACTGGGAGGCAGAAAAAGGAAAAGGAAAGAGCCGGCCAAATAGCACAGCAGATTGAAGCCCTGGCAAGCAGGCGCTGGGGCCTGGAGATCGATTTCCCGGGCCTGCCATGCTGCTCCTGCCCCCCGGGGTGTGCTGAGACAGCAATTGAGACTAGGTGTAGTGGTGCGCACCTGTAATCCCAGCTCTTGGGAGGCTGTAATCAGGGGGATCCTATGAGTCCAATCTAGTAGTAAGACCCTGAATACCCTGTAGAAACGTCCCTAAAAGCAACAATAACAACAACAACAATAATAATAATAAAAGGGAAAGGGAGAGAAGGCAAGGTGAGGGAAGGAGAAGAGAGCTAGAGGATGATTAACTCATGATCCAATTAACTCCACCTTCATAAATGAGATTAATAGTTTGCTGAGATGCAAAGAAGCTGCCAGCCTCACTTTCTTTTATAATCTTTATTTTTTTCTGTGACAAAATCAAGTTCATCCTATCTTTTCATTTACTAATTTAATACATTAAACTCATTCTCATTTATAGGCAACTCATTCTCATTTATAGGCTATTGTGTAATGATTCAATACATGCTGTAATATTTGACCCAAACATATCTCTCATCAGCCATCTGTTTTTCATGATAACAATTGCTTTCGAAGTCCTTCCTGCGATGATTTTTGGAGATACAGAGTATTTGAAATACACATGACTATTTGAGCTATGTAGTGTGTTATCTTCGTGTATTCTGTGAGGCAAGGGCAAGACATCATGAGATGTTGAATCTACTTGAAACTGGATCTCGGACTTCCCAGTCTCTAGAAATGAGAGAAAGCAATTCCTGCGGTTCATAAGTTGCCTCATATAATGTGCTTCACTACTGCAGCACAAACAGATTATGGCAAGCACCGAGGAGAGAACAAAAGGCCCCTGTGTCTGGAACACACATTAAACAGGAAGTCCTCAGAGACCTATTTTCTCCCAGCATTGACAAGTATTACAAATAAAACTATAAGATGCTCAGTAAACTTTAAATTTCAAAAGAACAACGGGTACATTTTTTGTACTTCATTGTTAATGCACATCATTTGTATTTTAGTATGTCTAAAATACAAATGTAATATTTGGCTATATGTGTAGTGAAATAATATTTGGCTATATGTGTAGTGAAATAATATGGTTGATCTGAAATTCAGATGTAATTAAGCACACTGTTGTGTTTTGGTTTTGGGCAATCCTGCTGCCAAGGGCAATACTTAATATTGGATTTCCTAAATGCACAAAAATACTTATGAGGGTTGAGTCAGTCCGCACGTACTTCTGCCTCCCATGAAGATACACGGGAAAATATAACTATAGCCCACCTCACAATGCATTCTTTCTTTAATGCTCAACTTCAAATATTCAGAAACTTGGGCTCTAAATCGTTGTCTATCTGACTAACCTGTAATTTTCCACAGTTGGCTAGATAATGCCAGTCATTTGAATTCCATTTCTCCGCATACCCTTTTTCTCACTCTCTTTTCTCTCCTTGAGCTCTTCAGCGTTTTCCCTCTCTGCACAAAGTGGAAGATGTCCATAATGCATGTCTTATTGCTACCTTCCTGAGTGTCCCTGGGGTCTCATCTGCTGGAAAGTGCTCTCTTGTCGGCAGTCGGGAGTCAGAGGTGACTGCCGACCCCGGGAAAGGCAGAGCCGGTATTCTTGACGTGGTACATTCTGTTATTTCTCAACTTTCATGTCAAAACCAATTCAAAAATAGCAATCCTTGCTTTATAAGTAACACAGAATGAAATCTTGTCAGGAACAGATAAAATAGGCCATTTCACATGTTTATACATCAACAGATGAGTGGATACAGGGTCAGCATAAAAGTTCAATTAAACAATAGCTGAAACAAACCTCCATGATAGTACATTGATCAGGATCATGAGCCATTTGTGCAACAGTAGCTCCGTGTTCTCAGGCGCAATGAGGTTTTCATTCTCACTTTCCAACCTCGTAATTACATGCGGAAAGAACTGCTGCGACATAGCAGTGTATTAAAATTAGACTATTCTTAATCCTTACCTAGTCGTACTTTTGAGATTATACTTCATAGTTTCACAAAGCATGCACTTTTGTTTTTAAAGATCGCTGTGGATTTGCATAGCCAAATAGCGCCATGTATACCGAGGACAAATCACCCTGCTGTGACCCGGATACAATATTGTGCTCTGCGGAAATGGTTATTCTTTATTTCACTGCCCATGCTTACAGCTCTGTGATGAGCCACACGCCTTTCCCACGAGCTTTCCCTCAACACTAACTTAATTCTTCTCCTGTATTTGAGGCAGACGTGGTTGACTGACCAAGGGGTAAACTTCCAGAAGGCAAATTCTGCTTAGGGCTGCAGACTCCACCGTGTTCTTTCTAAACACCCTTTCCTGGAGCCCTCAGAACCATCCTACGACTGGGTGAATATGATTACAATTTAAATAATTTCCAGGGCAACTCAAGCACTCATGATGTTAGCATTCAAATGTCCTAATGATTCTATATAAAGTCGTTAAATTCATCCTTTTGCTTAAGACACGACAGAATGACTGAGATAAAGTGTTGGTAAACTAAAAATTGTGAGCAAATTAATGAATGTTATAGATTTAAAAATCAAGAATTTCCTGTAGTTTTCTTCTTACTTCTTTGGTATTACCACTTTTATTTTCTCAGAATATGAGAAAGATGCAATAAATAGCACATATTGGGAAATTGTCTTTTCATATTGTTGAAGTAGAAGAAGTAAGAAAATGTTAAAAATGTAGAAAATATCTTAATAGCCCTTAAAAGACATGGAATATTTACATACGAGGAGTGAAATAGATTTTCATTGGAGCTACAGGGATTTAAACTCCTCCCCAATCTCCCAAATTCAACATATTTAAGAACTAATGGTTTTGGATGTTATTTTGAGCATACCTTCAAGGCAGAATTAGCATTGCAATATACCATAAATGCGTATATGAACATATGTGGATTTCTGGATGACAGAAAGATAAACAGGATGTAAAAACTTTCAGGAAATCTGAGTTAAAGAAAACTAGCAGAGCAAGTACAAACACCAAGATATAGTTTTCTAATGAAGATAAATGCACAATTATTGGGGTCCATGTACTCGTAGTGGTTAGTGGTACATACTTCCCTAAGGGATGAATTGAGGGTTGAGATTTTGTTGTCTTTTTCTCGAGATTTCCACTACCCCATGGGGGAACCCATCCTCTCTAACCTACTAAGACAAAGACCAAGACCACTAAGATCGAAGACTCTCCAGGGCAAGATTCTCATTAGCTGAAAATCTCCATTGTACTCTGAGTCCAGGAAATCCTCTCCTCAATCAACAACAGTGGATTCTCTGCATGCCCCTGGGCCTTTTGGTCACTTTGGAGCCACTCTGTGCCACCATCGTGTGTCTTGCTCTCCTTTCTTCCTTCCTTCCTTATATCTATGTCTTTCTTTCTTCACAGTGTGCCCTGTGTGACATGGCAGAAGGTTGGGGTCACAGTATGTGTTTCTGATACATAATGTGGCCTCAAATAGAGTGGATGTTAACACTTAATTGTTTTACTCCTAATATATTTTCTTAAGATTCTACTGTACCATATCATTTCAACTTCAGAAAAAGATAAAATTATTTATTTTTCATAATAAAAACTTGTAAAGAACCATGTTCAACTCCCAGAGCTTTCTGGAAGTGTGCATCTAAGGAACCAAGACTGTTATTGGTTCCTATCTATGGAAGATTTGCTAATAGCCCTACTTTTATAGTTATCAGCTCAGTATGTAATTTATTGGAATGCTTTCTGTTTGCTGCCTGCCATTAAGTTTTTTTTTTCTTTAATTCTTTCTGTAGGTAACAAAGGCCAGTGAGTAGAAAAAATTCATTACAAAGAGAACAATAGCAATAAAACATCTTTTAGTGATCTACTATGATTATCCTGTTAATCAATAACTCAGTTTTCTTAAATTAATTTCTGTATTTGTCTTAAAAAAGGAGAGCTTTTAAAATTTAAAATGTTTTTTTTGCTTTTTTCCTTGTACATTCTATTTTAAAATAATTATTTCTCTAATTGTCAAGATGTCTGTTCTATTTTCTGATAAAAGGTGCCGTCACAGTTTCCAAGTTCCTGCTCTTGAACAATTTCTATTTAAATATTAACTGGCATTCACGCAATACTGTTTCTTGATACTTGTGCTCAGCTTTATTAAAAATTACTCTCATATTGCTTCTGAAGTACTCGGATATAATTTCTAGTAGCCCTTCCACAATCGGACATCGCCAGGAGGGAATGTCTACGCTCTTCGTTCTCATGATTCACTCCCAGCCAGAAGTATTCAATTTCCAAGACACGCTGACCCTGACTTCCCTCAGTTTGGAGTTATCATCTCACGCAAAAAAATCCATCCATTTTTAAACGGAAGTACATTTTCTCATTTAGACATCCTCCCAAAAGGCATAAAAAGTAATTTTCTTCTCTTGAAAATTCTGTGCTTAACATTTTATTTTGTCTGATCTTATGAAACATGATACAAGTAGATTTCACTAAGGTTATATGGAACAGAAAATGTGGAGAACAATTACACCGCTCTCTCATTTAATAACCTGCAAGCTGAAACTAACATCATATTTAAGAATGAATCAAAAAATGAGAGAATTCACTATAGTGAACACAACATGTTCAGTGTACTTCAGTAAACATTTATTGTAATGTATGTATTTTTAGTTTACATGGACTTTTGAGGTATATTATATTTTTGCAGAAATGCCATGACTTAGAAATTGATTATTATCCCTGCTTTAGAAATAAGAAAACTAAAGTTCAGAGACATGAAAAGACTGGTTTGTGCCAAACAGTAACAAGAGTGGAGTCATACCTGGATGTAAGGCCCGTGCTGCTTTTCCTCAGGGTTCATTTTGCCTTCTGAAGTGAGATGTGTGCAGGGTGCTTTAGATGTACAAATTCCTCCATAAAAAGAACATAGATGGGGCTGGTGAGATGGCTCAGTGGTCTAAAGCACCTACTTAGAACAAGCTTAGCAAA
>NDGM011257430.1:0-13974 GCA_002564305.1 Octomys mimax
TTTTTTTTTTTTTTTTCTCCTTAAGATCTGGTCTGAATTAGTTCAATTGAAAAACAACAAGGAGCACTGAGGCCAGATACGTATCATGAATGAAGTAAGGAAAGGTTGCTGTTCGAGCCATCCGGTAGGTCATTCCAAAGTTAAATGTGTGGTGAATAGAGTAGCCAACAGCGGAGACGGGAAACTAATTGACGAAATGCTGTAGTGCTGGGAGCCAGGAGAGAAGTGCTGCTCAGGAGCCAATTAGGAGATAAATGGCTTTCAGGTGCAAAAATAGAGCTCTCTGACACTGGGCTGGAATTTCATGTATCTTGCCAGGTAAAGTGAAACTCTGAGGCAATTTAGGTAAGTCTAAATTTTAGACAAGAAATTTTCTTGTCTGACAATTTCCATAAAACTCAGGTGAGTTTTTGCTCCACTTGTATTTTGGTTTCAGAAACAGTTACCTTGATTCAGTGTTGTTTTTGTTCTTATTGTTTTATTTCAAGTAGCGACAATGATCCCAGCCAGACTGCTATTTTGTGACCTATCACAAGGGGAATCAATTCTCTGTGATCCTCCTAAAAGAGACATATGGTGTAGAAATCCTCGGAAATTAAATGGAATAGTATTAAGAATTTGTGACAATCACAAGCCACTGAAGAGATAAAGACTAGATTAAGAGCTTAGTGAATAGAGAGATTATTCGGTTTGTGAAAGTGAAGAGTTCTAGGACCTCAGATGTCACAGCTGCTGACCTTACTTGTTCTGTCAAAGACAGAGAGCCCTTGACAGTTTTAGAGCATATTAATTGAAGGGAGAAATCCTTCTTTGAAACGGCTTTCTGTTTGTAGTTTTTGATGTCATATACTGTGGATTTTTCATGGATGATGCAGTAATGTGGTAAAATGGACAACTGTACATTGACTGTGGTTTGATAGTATATGAGGAGTGAATAAAATACTGTGAACATGTAAATTAAAAAATAATTACAATAAAAGACACATTCATTCATTTTCTGCTGATGCCCCCTCTCCCTTCAAGCTCGCTTGTCCTGTCCCTCCCTCTTGGAAGCAGCTTTGGAACTGCTCCCTCCCGTGTGTCTCTAATTGTGCTTCCGGCTGCCTGGATGGGCTTACATTGGAGCCTCATGGTCCTTCGGACTTGGGGGAGGCAGAACTTGTGGAGTGCGAGATCTGGTGGCTCCAGGGCGCCAGCTCGCCAGCAGGGCTTCTCGGGCTGCCTTTCCATTGGGCAGGAGCAGCCCCCACCATCACTTGTGTGTCAACCTTTGAAAAGACAGAAGAAGGACTTCTAGAACTACATCAGAAAGAGCCCTGACCAGTCAGGTAGGTATGTTTGAAGGAAGGGGAGTGCTTTCAGGGAAGTTAATAGCAATGTGTCTTTTAATTCTTTTTTTTTTTTTTTTAATTTAAGCATTCATTGTTTCACTGGGACCACTCCTTACAAGCATCAAATTTTATTTTTTCAATTCCTCCTTCCTGCCTCCTCAATCTCCCTGTGTGTAGATTTTAGACATCTTATATCTAACAAAATACATTTTGAGTTAGGAAAGAGGGACCGTGGCTTTGCTCTTCTTAAGTCCATGGGAATTTCAGATGAATAATGGGCCTCGCACCTTACAGTGCTGTTTCAGCAACTGTACTCGGTTTTCATGGTAGTTGAGAGGTTGGCGTATCAACAGTTACATCTAGCAACACAGCGCTAAGAAGGACATTCAGCCCGCGGGAAGCTAGCAATGCTTTGCTTGCTGTCTTTGGTTAACTAGCAGTTTTACTAATTTATATTAGGAGCCAACTCTTGCCATAGGTTGCCTATCTGTAATTATTTTAACTTCTTTTATCTTTTAGAAAAAGAAAAAACATCTAAGATATACCCTAAAAGAGCAGCAGTGTTTTCCCAGCCCTGTCTGGACTAGCACCCAGAGCCGCCTGCTGGCTGCCACGTCTAGCCTGCGTTCACGGCTGTGCCTTCGCGGCCCTGCTGCGCTCTACCCGGTCTCACTGCTGTCCCTTCACATTTGTATGAACAACTCTATTTGTTTGATTTTCTAATTTTACAATGATCCTTGTGAAAATGATTCCTTGTACTCCTATGATTTGTGTGAGTTAACTTTAGATTTGGAAAGCTGATTCTTTTTTTGAACTCCTTTTAAAAATCCAACTCCATAACATCTCCAGGAGGTATTCTACACAGATGAACTCAGCTGTCATAGACAGTACCTTTACAGTGAAAATGTCTCCTGGTGTTGCTTGTGGTGTTTAGCTGTCTGGATTTTGCTTTCCTTTGAGGACTATGGACGTGGATAGGAAGCAGTCCATGTCAGCTTTGCCCTTGAGCTTCCTTGTCTATTAGCACAGGATTCTAAAGACAGCAGATAACTAGGGCACACCTGTCCACTCAATACATGGTGATCTTCTGTGTCCTGAGTCTGTTAAACAATTGTGGCGCACTAGTCTTTACTCTCCAGCACTTAGCAAGTAGTGTCTATCTCTGTTTTGTCCCTTAAATTCTTAGTCCTTTGGGCTTCTCATAGGAGATGAGCCATGCAGATTTAGGCTTCTGCATCTGCTAAATGTTGTATTTGGAAGGCCATTCTTCTCAGGGGAGCGTGCCTGCCCATCCACCATCCTTACACGTGTGTGAAGGGCCTGACCTCTTCTGCAGTCGAGTGTTCTGCCGCAGTCCACTATGTGTCCTCTACTGGTTATGTTACTTCAGGGCTCTATATTCTAACAGACCCAAACAATCTTTTTTTGATATTATTCATTTATGCTATTTTAAAAATAACCAAAATTATTGGGAAATTTATTTGTAGGAAAAAATAAGTGCATATGGAGAGTCATATATTCAAAAATTACTTCTCTATTGTTCTTGGGTTAAGCAAAGAGCTTTAAATCATTTCTCTAAAGAATCAGTTATAATATGAGGGAATTATTTTTAAATATTATATATTTTTTCGAATACTGTATTTTAAGAGCTAACCTGAAGTTCCAAGATATAACGTGATAAGTTCTATTTGGATATGAAATGTTAAATCAATGGATTGGGGAGAGATTAACAAAGTGTGTGTGTGTGTGTGTGTGTGAATATGTGTGTGTTTGAAGTGAGCTACCTCTTCTCATCAGTGCTCTTTGGTCGATGACCTGCAGCAGATCTGTGATAATCCCAGTGCTTCTGACTGGCAATCTCAGTTTAATGTTCGAAAATACCCAATTTGAAACGCCCTTGTCTTTTATTATGAGATTAAGTTAGTCATTTTTCTTAATACCTTGTGATTGGTCTATGCTCTTATTTTGCCTGCTTTTATACACTTACATGGGTGCACAATGACAATGACCAGATTTGTATGCAGATTATAGACTGCACACAGTGACACCATAGCTCTCAGATGACACAGCGGTGTTTCCACAGAGACGTCTCGTGTCCGTCACCCTCAGCATGCTAGCTTCTCCTTCCAGTGTCCTCGGCCCCTTTTTTCCTTCTGGTGAGGTCAAAAGTCTGAGAGACAGTTTTTATTTCTTCTTCCCTTTCAGGCTCCATAGCTAGTAGTAACAGGATTGCGCTCAGCCTCCTTCGGGTCTGAATTTGGTGTGAGTCCGTCTCTGCAGTCCGGGTCTTAGCACCATTCTGGCCCAAGACAACTTCATTTGTCCCTGATTTGGATTTCTCCCGTAGATTCATACCTGTGTTCTACAGTTTACCTCTTTTTCTTTTTTAGCTTATGAAGAATATAACAAAATTTCATAAAATAACATCTATGTCTGTACACTGTGTATCACTATTCTCAAAGTAGTTACAAGACTTTGACAAAAAAGGTACCCTCTCACAAAAAGGAAACATGCTAGCACACCACTTCACTTATGAGAAACTCAAAAGTAATGCCTAAGAGTAAATACTACAGTATCCCTCACCAGTGAAATATTTATGTCATTTTCCATTACTATCAGGATAAAATCTTATAGCAAAGAATTTGAACTATATTTCTGTTCCCACTATTACCTTAATCTGAGAAACTTGTTACTCAGTATTCTTCCACTATGCTGAACCTTTTTAGATTGTTAAATAAGTTGTTTTAAATATTTTGCTTATGTTGTTCATTTTTTAATAACCTTGTTTCTATTGCAAGTTCTAACTTACCTATTACATTTTAGCATAAGCGTCATTAACTTGAGGTAGAATTAATACATCTGTGAAATTTACTTTCATCTGTAATGGGCCTGGCATAGACCTTGTGCTTTTGCTTTGTAACTTTGCCATTTTTGTAATTTCGCTGAACTCCAAGATCCATAAGTATCAAAAGGAGAGCCCACAGCTTTTCAGCTCCCTGCATAGGTCTGGAAAATACAGGAGCACAGGAATACTTGCTGAGCGGGTTAAATCGGGACCTCGGTGGAACTCCAGGTGGATAGACCATCGGGCAGATTGCCGAAGCAGCAGACTCTCTTGACCCAGTGTGAGAAGCATTCTTGGCATTGGCCATGAAAGGAGAAGATGAGAGGCACTGATAGAGGAAGAAAAAGGAGTCTGAGACGAGGGATGCTACGTGGGGCTGCTTTGTGAAAGTGCATGTCTTTCCATGTGATATGCTTTAGAAGTAGTGCTAGTGATTTTAGAAATGAAGAAAAAATCAGACAAGTTCCTTTCACTGATGGAACAGGAAAAACTATTTTACCAATCAAATAAAATTGTTTTGAGGATCAAGTAGTTAGCATTCAACTTTGACCTACAAGATATGTACACCTGCAAGCTGTCATTACAGATGTTTCTTTGGATTTAAAATGTGAAAGTCTCAAAAAAGATGGCTCTAGCATTGTGTTTACTGCTCTTTCAGATATTGAAAGCATTAGAAATGCTCTCAGGGATTATTTCTATCTAAAATTTACTAAATAAAATACTGAGGCAAAAGATGAATTAGGATAACTTAGAACACAGTGAATTTAACTTTCCACTTTTCTAATGTCTCTGGACGTGTCGTAGTCTTTGTTTCATTTTGCGTGTGGACACAACGCACACAATTGCTCTTTTGGGCGTATGCTAGTACAGTGAAAGCTGTAAACGTCACTGCCCGTGAATGAAGGGAGTGCCACGGGCGGACGGATACTGGAATCATAGTGTAGGATGGATTTCTTGTGCAACTTTGAAATCTGGTTGACTGTGCCAAGTGTTACCAAATAGACTGTGTTAATTGTCTGAGTAGTTATGTCAAGAGCAGTTCATCTGGGTTGGTCTTGGACACAGTGCGCCCGTGTACAAACCCGGAAGGTGACGAGGCGGGCTTGCGTCACGAAACGGTACAGAGGGCTCTGCTAGGCTCGGGTCGGGACGCCCCCAGAGTCTCGCGCGCTCACTCGGGGGGCTTTTTGGAGCTCGGTGGGTCTAGGGAGTGTGATATTGGGACTAAGCGTGTGTGGTGCTGAATGGCTCTACCGGTTGGTTTAGGGTAGTTCAGGCTGTGAATAATGGCCAGGCCCTCGTCGGTTATGGGTGGCGCCACCCCGGTGCTCATAGCCGGGATGAGGTGAGAGGGGAAGGAGGCTCGCTGTGCGGCTGCTCCTTCGCGGCTGCCTCCGAGTGCTCTGCCTGTGCTCCCTCCTCTGCGGCGCCCTCCATCCGCCCTGCCGCCGGCGGTGGAGCCGCCTGCTGCGGACTGACAGCTCCGCACACTGTGCACGGAAGCAGCCGCTGCTCCTTCAGCTGGCAGTGCTGCACGCTGCGACTCAGCAACGAGAGGAACACTGAGAGAGTGCCTGAGTAGATATTGGTGCTGCAAAAAGTGAGGTGAAATTAAACTCGCCTCAGAAGGAAATATTGAATGTATTTATTCATAAAGGGAAAATAAATGCTCTTTATCATTACTTTCTACAAAATCAGTCTTTCATCTTCGCACATAGTATCAAGCGCTTTTAATTTGAAATGCTTAATATTATTTCAAAGAAAATAGTTAATTTCCTGTTTCATTGGGAAAATTGTAGTATTTGAAATATTTCAGAAATTGTCACCCACAGTTTTAGGAGGCTTTCTAGTTACGTGATGAGAGCTCAGCAATAAGTAAAATTAGAGCCCTTTGATCGCATTGGCTAATGGCAGAGAAAGCCTGCTTGGGCTTCTCTTTCTTGCTGATGTCTGCACTTTAGCTTTGTATTGCAGAAGTCAGGCCTTAGTGGGAAAAGAAAATACATTTACTTGGTTATATAACTGTGAGGGCTATTTCGAGTTAAGTCTGCCATTTAGGCCAGATTTTTTTAAAGAACTGAGATCTTTTTCTTATTATGTATTAAAATAAAAGTATATGTTAAGTAAGGGTTTTGGCGAGCAGACTCAGCACTTCTGGTAACTTAAAGGACTTGTAACTAAGGGGGCACTAGCTATGTAACAGAACAGTGTTCACATCCAGAATGTTGGGAAGAGAAAGTGTTTCTCTTTGAGATGGGGTGTCCCTGAAGACATTCACGGTGATGCGATTGTTTCAGCGTGTTGTGTTCATGGTTGTAGTGAGATGTAAGTGGGGTGCACACAGGCAGTCAAGGGAATTCTGGGCTCCACAAGGGAAGTCAGGGAGGGCCTGCGCACGATACTGCACATACTTTTGCTCAGTTTTAAAATGTGAACAATGACTTCTATTTGTACATTATGGTTGTTTATAATAACCAAAGAGCAACTGAAAGTTTTAAAATATTCATGAGATACAAGTAGTTTGTTAAATTAATTCATTGATTTGATTTTTCACAGAAAACATAAAAAGAATAACATTTCTACCCTCTTCAGTATTGTAGATCAATACTGAGAGCGAAAAGTAGGGTTAAAATGAGGGTGACAGTTGTGGGGGCATGTGCTTTGAAGTTAGACTCTGGGAACTATGGTTGCCACATGGTACATAAAGGGTATGTTTAGGGAATCCACCAGTGTTGTGGAGATGATCATTTCTTATGCTGGGAACGAGTTCTCCATTGTGTGAAAATCTTCATGAGACTGAGGAGATATTGATGTTTCAGATGACTGGTCATAGATCACAAGCATTGGAATCCACAGGTTTGAATAATACTGCACAAAGATGTGTCCCCATTTGTGTGTAGTCTGGTATTTAGAGAAATATAGCTTAGAAAACCTATCATCCAGTGGAGGATGACTTCTCCATCATCCTTCATACATTTATGACAGCAGTAAAGTAGCTTCGTAGCGACAGCTACTGCCCACCTCCTAGGCACTTGTGTGATGCTGAGACACTGTATCCCACACTCTCACTTAAGGAGGACAGCTGTACTCTGACCCACAGTTAGGCCACGGTCATTGGCTCCAGGGCCAGAACACAATGGACAGGGGCCTGGTGGGGGAAAGGCTCAATGTGCAGCAGCCAGAGAGCTCAGGGAACAGAGGAGCGCGGCCACCTCTGCATGGACCTCCTCACAGCATCAGTTATAGCACCACTGTGCTCAGATACCGTGCTCTGTCGCCTTCCAAAGGCACAGGCATTGGAGGACATTTTAGATCCACGTGAAGGTGCAACGGCTTGTGAATGCTGACAACGTGCAGTGGGAAAGAACTATGAAGACTGTCTAGATTTGCGATATTTTTAAGCTCACATGACTTTCTGACTTTAGCACGATACTAGATCATAAATAGATTTCCAAGTTGTACTCACTCCCCTGACTCTAAAGTCAGGTTATGAGTAATACATTCTTGACGTTCGAAGTGAATGGCTTTCTGTTCTCAGACATGTCTTCAGAATTGTGACATTCGTGACTAACGCTTTACTCTAGGAAACGAGTCATTTGCATGTCAGGGCTCTCTGTACTTCACCAATATCCTGGGCAGCGTCGAACATCCTTTCAGCTATTACTGTGCAGTTGAGCCGTAACTGAGTATTTCTCTATACAAGATGGGCAGGTGCATGAAAGTGAATGTCCCAGCCTGTGCAGGCGTGTGCCTGCATGTGACAGGGGGCTCTGGGAAGACGTGGAACTTTCAGAGGACCCAGGAGGGCACCTGCAAGGGTGCACAATGTTTATTCCATGGCTTTGCTAAAATACTTTTCTGCCGTAAAATTGCATATGTCTGCTTAATGTCAGAGACAAAACTGGTAATGTTCCTGCGATACTGGGGATTTTACCAGCTGAATCATCCATCCTACCTCCACTGAATAGCTTCAGATATTCCTGAAGTCTCTAGTGCCTTGATATTAAAAGGTGATTCTACAGCTTCAGATGAAGAAAATTTCAGTAAGCACATGTCCTAACAAAATGATTGCTTTAAAATAATTTTATGTTGTAGCACACTTCTTACCTGTGTGATTTTATGCAACCAGCTAAATATTGAATGTACAGGTTTATTTTTTTTTTTACTATCTATACCATTAAAAATAGAAGACAAGGCAGTTAAATATTTTGTGGCTCAATATACAGTTCATAGTTTTATGTTATTGTCAAATATAGGATTTAATCAATTACATAACTGTCTCAGTTACTTTTCACTGGTTGCTGGGACAGATACCCAATATTCAGAATGAAAGAACAAAAGATTTATTTAGCTCACAGTTTGTGGAGGTTTCAGTCTATACTTGGCTGGCTCCCAGGCAGAGTGGCACATGGCAGAGAGCAGCAGATCATGGGAACAGAAAACAGCAAAGAGCAAAAGGAAGGGCAGCAGCTGCGGCTTCTAGCAAGCCTCTCTCTCCTCCTTACATTACAAGTGGGCTGCCCTGGAGTGGGGTGTAGACCTCATACAATGCTCATGCCCTCCTCTTGCCTGGAAGGAGGATGTTTACAAAGTAAGAATCCTGGTTCTCTGCTGAGTCACTTAAACTTCTAAACTTCTTAAGTTGACATAATGCATCAACCATTTCAATAACATATCACTTAGACTTTTGTGTACCACGTGTTCAGTTAGACTACCTGAATGCGAAGCTGGACAGAAAATACGCACTGCTACAAGGAGCTTTATAATGTAGTTACACACATTAGAAAAGGACAGCAACAAACAGAAGATACTTGAGAATTTCTGTTGTAATTTGCTGAGTGGAAGATTTTAAGAACCGTTCTGATTCATCTTTCTTCGTGACACACGGAGATTGAACCCAGGCCCTCACGTCTGCTAGGTGGATGCTCCTCCCCTGAGCCACATCCCAGCTCAGAAGGACTCTCACCGCACACCTCGGCTCAGCTGGCAAGACCTCTACACCAGTTCATTTAATCATAGAGAAGAGGGGCAGAGGCGGGTGCTGTTTGGGCCACATGACCGTCATCCTGTGGTTAATCAGATACCTCAAACTTTACAACAGCAAATAAATTTATTGAAAATAATACTGTATTTATGAAATTGTAAAATGACTTTCTCATATAGAACATAAAACACTTTCCTTATATCTGCATTGAAGTCATATAAATTCATGAAAGTTTCATAAACTTTTGAAGTCTTTCTGTGAAGAAAGGATATATTTTAATTATATAAACAGGCTCATAAATTCTATATTCAGAGAATCTAACCCAAAATTCTCTTCTTTCTCTCTTATTTTTTGTTCTCTTCTATCTCTAATTCTGTCTCCCTCTCTATCAGTATCTCTCGCTCCATCCTTGCCGCTGGTTTTCTGTAAGGCTGGATATTCTTGCAAGACACCTAACCAGAAAATGTAGTGTCACAATTTCTAAATAGTAATGCCTAGCAGATACCAAAAAATGAACTACTCAGAGACCTGACCCACAACAAACACCAGCACGAGGCAAAAGACTTCGTTTGTTCCCCTTGCGCGTGCTGTGCGAGCTTTACTTTCCTTGGACTCCCCGGCTTGCTCTGCATGGAGTTGCATGTGGCACGTCTGGCTGTCACGGTTACTGCTGAAGTTCACCCATAGCAGTCCAGGTGTTAATCAGTTCCACCTGCAAAATGAGCACGGTCCTTTCACCAGAAACTCTCTGTAAGAGAGCTGTTCAGCAACAGGACTGTTTACTGCTGCTGCTGGTACTTGGATTATCTGGGAAACAACAGGCAGTGAGATTACCCAGTTAAGGTACATAACAATACTGGTTCTTGGGCTGGAGAGATAGCTCAGTGGCATGAGCCTGATGTATGTAAGGTCCTGAGATCGATTCCCAGTATAAAAACAAAACAAACAAAAAACAGAAACTGAATTATTTCACCCCGGATCTAATGATCATTCTTAGGAAGTCGCTGCCCCTCCCATCTTCCTCCTCTGTCACATTTCCCATTAACAGATTTACTTTCAGAGTATCAGCAAAATTCTACTGGTAATTTTTATCACAACAAGGGAAAACAAGTATAACCCCTTCTCAGGACAGACAGGAACACAGGTGCAGGCTCGGTGGAGTCATGGTGAGGCCAGGGAACCCCCACTTCAGGGGTCCAGGATAATCTTGTCCCATTGCTCCTCAACAGAAGGCTGAGTCCTGGAGGGGGAAGGGACGAGTGGAATCACCCCTGTTTTTGTAGAAGCATAGACTTTATTCACTAACTACTGTGTCATTGCATTTTGGCCTTCAAAAAGAGCAAAAAGAGCTCTCAACATTTAAATGGAAATAAAGCAATTAAGATGATTAAATTCACTGGTAAACTGCAAAATACCTCAACTTGCAGGACCAACATATCAAATTAATTATTTTTCTTTATGGCTATTGTGAATCTCTATTCTTCTCAATTATTTTATCTGACATGGAAAATGGATGCTTCAGTTTAAAAATTGACTTACATGTGATACAATTTCACCACAATTATTCTATACGTATTTCTCTCAAAACTATGTTGTGAGACTTTTCCTAAAAGAAAAACTATACAACAGTGAAAATAATTTCTTCTATAAAGTGTGTTATTGTTAAGAGTTGATGATGTACAATAAAATTAAGTTGTATTAGAATTTGAAAGATGTTTTTCTGGGAATGTCTGTGTCTTGCTTTATGAATTATTATTATTTTTTTCAGAACCGGGGATTGAACTCAGGCCCTTGCGCTTGCCAGGGAAGCACTTATTCCCCTGAGCCATCTCCCGGGCTAGAATCTTTATCAAAGTCCCCCCACCAGTGTGTGATTTGTTAGTTGCGCTTGGCAGACAGTATTTTCAGTGTTGAGAATGTTTTTCAGGCTGAGGTATCTTGTTGCCTCTCACGAAGGTTCGTGCGTGTTTCCCAGCACACAGCCTGTGCAGGTAGGTTAGCACTTGTCCTCTCTGTCAGCCTCCCTAGGTGCAGACACAGCCGCTGCCGGTCACTCGGACAGGATGCACACAGACAGGCGTGCTCCTGAGACCTCCGTCTGTCTCCCCCTCTCTCGCGCGCGCACTTTCATATGTGCATGTATCACTCCCTCAACATTTGGAGTAACTGAGAGGCGGGGATAGAGTGCATCTTCAGCAGATTTCCAAATCCCTCTAAATCTTACTGTGGCTAACTGTCACGCACTTGGATCTATTTGAACATCCCAGACCAGTGTAATCTCATTTTTTCTTTCTCTTGTGAAAGCCTTTGGTTCCAGACCGCATTCCAGCTAGTTAGTGCGGTCATGCTGCAGCAAACTTAGATTTTTTTTTTTTAATGGTAGTCATTGCGTTGTTCATTTGTTGCCTAATGTGTTTGTCCTTTTTGCTTCTTTTTTTCTTATTCCTACTGAATACTAATTATGTTGGACTCCTATGCGCACGTCGATCACAGCGGTGCACGAGGTAGTTCCCCGCCGCGCCGCCCCGCGGCGTCCAGCCCCAGCAGCAGGCCAGCAGCTGCTGTACCCCAGCGGGACCGCGCGGCGGTGCCGGAGCGCGTCTGCAGCTTTGGAGGCCCGCGAGAGCCTCCTGCGGGCAGCGGTACCGAGACCAAGGAGTGAGGGCGAAGAGGAGGGAGAAGGACCGCCGAGCCGCGGGGAGCTTCCTTAGCAAGGACACATGATTGCGCTTTCAAGAAACTTTGCGTTTTTGTGTCCACATGCAGAGACGAGGTTGGAAAATCAAGGTGGTGTTTTGAGAGTGAAAAACTTTTTTACTGGCAACAACAAGAAATTTTACAATGTGTGGGGCCCCAGCATGGGATACATAACACGCGTAGGATGTGCACCGTGAGACCACGCGCTGTTGGGAGCCCTTCAACATTAATTTTCTCGAGCTCCCAAGCAGCAGCGGTGAAGCGCGTAGGGCTGCTAGGATTATTCTGGGCACGCAGGAAGTCGCGGGCAGGCCGCCAGCACGGAGACCTGCGCGGCGCCAGTCCCAGCTCACAGGTCGCCATGTGTCTTTCTCCTTTCTGGCTGGAGGTAGTGTGCATCGGTTGGGACAGAAGCAGACGGGGCTGGAGCAGCCCCTCAGGCCAGGGCCCGGCGCTGGGCGTGTGGCCACGAGGACGCTCTGGGCGCCCCCCTTCCCGAGCCAGGACGTCGCAGAGGCTGGGGCGCTCAGCTCAGCCTTGCGGGGTACGGGGGAGCGGCGTGGCTCCCGCGGGGGACTCGGGATAAATCACGTGTGGCGGGGGCTTCATTGCATGGAGCTTTTAGGAGTTCACTCAGTCTTAGGAGGATTTTGAGCGACTCCGTTAGTGGAAGTACCAATTTCCAGTTTTTATTTTTATTTCTTTATGAATTAGGACAGCGTCTACAGGGTGTCCTGGGCCTCGCTATGTAGGTCGGACTCGTAGTGATTCTCCCAAGTGCTGGGATTACAGGCGCGCGCCACCACGCCCAGTCTACCAATTTCCAGATTTACAACCTCAGATTTAATGTGAGCATCAGTGTTTGTTCACAGCACGGACACTGGCCTAGCCCCCTAGCCTTCACACTCAACGGAGTCAGCATTCTCAGCTTTTAGATATTTGGCCAAATAGTGAGCAATAAATGTTACCCGTTGTGATAAAACCAAAACAATTCTTTGACAGGGTCATTTACTACATGTGAAAATTTGAGAAGACTTGAAATTCAAGCATCAAATGTGCACTCCTTAGTGGATCTCACAATGAATCTATTTTCTTTAGATTGCACTACTTTCATGTGGACGATCAGCTTCAGATAATTCAAACTTGAAAAGTACTTAAAAGTTAAATCCTTATTGGGGACTACGGGGCTGGACTATTAGTAGACTTGGTAGTATTATTAACGTATCTTTATATCTTTGGATTTTATTCTATTTGAAGCATTCTGTAATGGACAATTGGGTCCAATTGAGTCAATTAATGTTAACATTGTCTTTCGCTGCTTAGTTCCAGTGTCTTGTGTCTTTACGAGTAGTTTCATGACTCCTTGTCTGCCAGTTTTTGAGAGAGGGTTGTTAAAATATTCAAGTAGAACAGCGGAGTGTGCGTTTCCCCTTTCAATTCCATCAGTATTTACACTGCTTATTTCGAAACTGTGTGCTGCTCTCTTGGAGGGTGGGTCCCTTTGCCATCACAAAGTGACCCTCCTCAAATGGATTTGCCAATACCACTCTGAATTCATTTAACTCATGATTTTATAGTATATTCACATTGACTTCTAATCTGTTTTTAAGTTGAATTTCTTAACGGAAGCATATAGGTGAGCCACATGCTTGTCTATCAAATCTGAAATCTCAACAGCCTGCCCAGCATTTGGGGACCCTGGATTCCAGGAACAAAGGTGTGAAGACCACATGAGTGTGGGCGCTGTCAGAATGCTGTAAAATAAAAGCAATCGTCAGCTCAAAAAAATCTGAAATCTCTGTTTTTTAGTTGAAATTCATAAACTATTTATATCTAGCATTTCGATGGTATAGTTTTTCATAAATTTGTTCATATCGGCATATGCCTGTCCTCTTTTTTCTGTTTGCATTTCCTTTCATATTAATATAACGTTTTTATGATTTATCTCCATTATTGTATTAATAACTATTCATCAGTTTTTCCAATGATTTGTAGTATATATATTTGTCTTATCACAGACTAACTTCAAGTAGTGAACCAACTCATATATAGCAGAAAAAATTAAAATTGTCTCCCTATTAGCAATCGTGCTATTGCTAGAGTAAAATTCATTTCTT
>NDGM011257431.1:2353-13956 GCA_002564305.1 Octomys mimax
GTGTGTGTGTGTGTGTGTGTGTGTGTGTCTCTGACAAATACAAGCAAGACCGTGACTAAAGCAATATTACAATCTAAACAGAAAAGAACCACTGAAGGCAGAGAGAAAGGTCAGCAATGAGCCAAACTAGCAAATCCTTGAATGAGAAACTGAGGAGATATTTCAGAAACATCATAGGGAATGCTGTATTTGATGAATTTTACACCCTTAATAAACTAGGGATCAAGAAATAAAATAAAATTAAAGTAATTCATAGAAGAATGTTTGAGACTATGCTAATGTACTTTATCAATCTTCCAGAGGTATAGAGAATACAAGATTTCCATCATTTGCTTGACATAGAACATACTCTTTTTCAGCTGATTCGTAATAGCAACATCCAGTAATGATATTCCTCTGAACACAGTGTGGGAAATACTTAATATACATATGAATGAGAATCCCAAAAATGAATGTTTTTCAAGGTTGGCAGAGCAAGACCAGATAGTTTCTCCTCATCCACTCCCTGGCTTGATGCACGAAGAGTTGCAAATCTGCATAACTATAACCTCACAGAACCAAATTCAGTTTGCATTCAATAAATTCACTTTTTAAAAAAAATGAAGACACTGAATTATCCAATATTCACAGTTATTAAACATTCACATCGCAAATGAATTCCCAAATCCCCACCTGCTCCCAGCAATGTTATCAGTGAATAACTGGAATTAATTATTATAGAAATGATGATAATGATGCCAAAGAATTTATTCTAATTAAATGTTCTACCATGGAGAAAGGGCTGAAATTTAGATCAATAATGATTTAATTTTATTCTTGAGTCTTTCAGGGACATTCAGTTCTTCCAAGCACAATAACCTGATAAATGGTTACATTTTTGCTGTGATTGAGCAGTAATATCTTTATCAACTTTCTTTTTGCATTTTACCAAATATCCTAGTCCACATAAGGTGTGCTTTATGGACAAACTCTTATACACGATAAATTGTAAAGATATTTTAGCTAGTTTGCCACCCTTTCTGTGTATTCTCCTCAATTAAACTGACATAGGAATAGTTCCAATTCACAGGAAGGCAAATCTCTGAAGAGGATGAAAAACTGTGAGAACGACACGTCTCCATAGCATTTGGCTCTTAGCTTCACACTCACACAGAAAGAATGACTCACAGTTACATGGAATACAGAAGATGTTTAGAATATGTTTATTAACTTTAATCTCATTCATGTTTCCATGCAAATATTCTTTAAATGCAGTTATAATACTAAACAAAAAATGTTAGCTACAAATGACATGCCTCAACATAGAGTATCCTATGCTATACAACTTTTTTTTTTTTCAGTACCTGGGATTAAACTCAGGACCCTGCACTTGTCAGGCAAGTGCTTGTTCTACGGATCTATCTCCCCAGCCTTTTTTGGTATCATTTTTGTAACCATAAAAACCATAGAGAAGCTATTTGTTTAAAGGCACTGTTCTACTGTAATTGATTTCTTCCCCTAAACTCAAGGTAAGACCCAGGTTTATGGTGAAATTTCAGACGTTTTCTCTGGGTACAAAAGAAACCCAGTAAAAACACTGTCATCTTCAGGGCTCACGTACACGCCATTCCAATCCTTTGACACTTCCAGCCACACTTGATCTCCTGCTCTTAATTTCAGGATGAGGAGAAGAGAGGCCTGGTCAATTTCCTGGCCATAGACAGTCTCTCTGGACTTGAAGTGCTTATTATTCTGGGCCATCAGGCTAATCTGAGTAGGCCGACCCCTCACAGTGACATGATAGGAAAACACATACACCCCAGGAATACTGCAGTTAAATTTCCCAGTGACGGGGCTGTAGTCCCCTTGGTCATTGTACAGAACCTTGTCAAATTTGATAGGGGCGTTAGGAGGAGGGAATGGCTTTGATAAAGCAACACTAAAGGCTGACTGTGGGACTTCGACCACCCCTCCCTTGGAGCCCTTGAAACCCCGTGAGCCTTTTTTCCCAATAGGTCCTCGGACTCCTTTAGTTCCATGCTCACCCTTTGGCCCAGCAGGTCCCACCAAGCCAGGAGGGCCTAACCCTCCTTTTTCTCCTTTAAGGCCTGGATCACCTTTGGCCCCAGGCAGGCCACCTGGGCCCCTTGTGCCTTCTATTCCAGTGTCTCCTTTGCTGCCTCTTTCCCCTTTCATCCCCTTCTCACCCTTTTGCCCTTTCCCTCCTCTCTCCCCTGAGTCTCCACAATAGCCTTTCTCTCCTGTCTCTCCTTTTTCTCCCTTGGTCCCAGGCTCTCCATTCAAACCTGGGAAGCCCGTGGCTCCCAGGTCTCCTTTGTCTCCTTTGGTGCAATTCCCACACAGATCCCCCTTTGAGCCTTTTTGTCCTTTTATTCCTGCAAGGCCAGTGTTTCCTTTATCCCCCTTGGGGCCAAGTGCACCTGAAACAGAAAATTAAAACAATGTTTAAGGATCACATAGGCTGTAAGCAGTATACGATTAAGTATCCCCATCACCTATCTAAACCCAATGTAGACACAAAAGCTGAAACCTCGCTATTTCAGGTGTTTTTTTTTTCTTTGACAACTGGAGACAGAAGCTCACAGGAACAGAGTTCAGGTGTTTTTATCTAGCTTCTGAAGTTCTGAACCCACTGTGTCCACTCACTACAGTGAATACTAGAAAGATAGTAATTTATACGTCCATCTGACCTCTCTGACAATTTTACGGAAGAGAACAAAGCAGCACTTCACTGCAACAATGACTGCATGCAATAGACACATTTGCATTTGCACCCTACCTTGTTCTCCAGGTTTTCCCGGATATCCTGGAATTCCACTTGCTCCTTGGTCCCCACGGCCTCCCTTTAGTCCTAAAATGATACTGAGATTAACTTTCTCCAACTATATCACTTATGATATAGCTAACAGCACTTTTATACCCATGTCACGCTCCACTGTTTCTGTTAAAGTAGTTTAAAGGTAAAATAATCTGAGGTAAGAATTCTTTAAAAATGGTTAAAAGTATTTAATTCCAATTAATGGCAAATCATCTTAAGGAGATTTGGGAGGAAGCGCAAACCCCTGTAAGAAGAATTTATCTTGTCCAGTGACTCTCATAACTCTTCAAATCTTTCCTATAACTCATGATATCTGCTTATATTAAAAAATGTATGTATGTTTCTTCCAATTATGAATTTTAATTAGCAGTTAAAATGTCTTTTCCCTCATATTCCTGAGATATAATACCATCCACCATCCACATTTCAACACAGAGCATGACAATCTGTAATCAGCCAAAGCCAGTCAAAACAAAACCTATCCAGGAATGAAAATTGCCCTTGAAAGGGAGCTTTAAAAAAATTCATTTCATGTTGGACCAGTTTTCATTCACCCTTATGGAGAATTATGAAACTGTGGAAAATCATATTTGAAAAACATTAAAAGAACTAGATTATCATATATTTGCCATATTTCCATACAATGGATTTTTAGTCTTACTAGAAGCCAGATGTGTTACAGGTCAACCATCCTACTACAGATTAATTTAACTGAAAATGAAAATGGTGATAAAACTAGCATTAACAATAGCCAGTTTGGGCTGGTGAAATAGCTTAGCGGACTAAGCACCTGCTTAGACAAGCTCAGGGGCCAGGATTCAGTCCCCAGCACCATATGCCATACCAGCTCCTGAGCTGGTCGCTAAGACTGGCTATGGTTGTGTGCAAATGTAATCCCAGTGTTGGGGAGGCTGAAAACAGGATCACTAGGAGTCTGACCTGCATAGTGAGACCCTGTAACAAATACATTTTTAAAAAGCTAATTGTTAAATAATTATATTGGTAATTTTTTGGCTCCAAATATTAGTCCCAACTCTTAACATTATTTAAAAGTCTGGTCTTTTTAAATTTAAAATAATTTTATTTTATATTAATATGATCTCATATAACAGTGAGGTTTATGTAACAGCACATTTCATCAAGTGGAATGCTCTTACAAGAGTTTATATCAAGCGCTTCCCCTGTAAGAGAGGTAAAGAAGATATTTTTCATCATTTTTATCACAGAATAAACAAAATTGTAAGAAAATATAAAAATTTACGAGTCCAAATTAACTGTATATAACCATGCTAGCATCAGATTGCCAACAATATTATGTACGATACAACTAACATTTTGTTTCATTTTTTGTCAGGGAAAAAGAAATCCTAGGTCAAATTCAAAGTGATGAGAATGGACTCTCTAATTTGAAATATCAAATAAATCCCACCATGGATAACTCTGTAGAGTTTTCTAAGCAGCTAGCTCCCCTATTAATCCTCTACATAAAGTATAAAACTTAGAATTTCAACCACAGTCCATCAGAAAGATATCTGGATGCACTGGGAGAAAATCCGAATGTGAATGGAAAGGGCCAACCCTATTTCTGATCCTCCTCAACAATTAAACACAACTTTCACCCACAGAATTATTTAGGTTCTCAAATGTATAGAAGAAGCTTAACTGCTTATACTGAATTTATTCAAGCAGATAATGATTATCCAGAATATAGACATTTGATTCATTTCTTTAACTTTCAGGGTTAACAAAAAGATGCAAGTTTAGTCTGGAAGATAAAGGAAAAGTAGAGTTGCCTCTTTATAGGGACTGGCTGCATGAATTTCTACTTTGATCCTTCATCAAAGCATGTTCTTAAGAACCTTCCCACTATTTTCTTCTACTTCCAGGAGTCTAGTTTCCAAACTGTATGAATTGCTGGGGAAGTTCATCACTAATCTTTATTTCACAGGGTTTTCTGTTAACATCATTCACCCACAAAAGGATTAAATATTTCCAAGAATGAAAATCACATAACTGACAAGTGTGAAGTAGCTCTTTCTTACCTTAACATCTTTCTTGAGTAATTGCTTCACTGAATGTTCTAGCAGAAATGAGTTAGGCAGTTCCAGAGCCATGTGGAGGGTGATCTATAGATGGTATTAGGTCTTTTGACATGCGACACTGATGCTAAAACATTGAACTTGATGGATAGATGATATTTCTACAGGATGCTATGACTCACTGAAGAATTTCTAAATGTTCCTGTGAATCTGTGACTTTTCTCAATACCTTCAAGCATTTACAGAAACATGTATTTTATGAAGCACAGAACTTTTTTATTGATACATACACAGAATCATAGAATTTCTGTGCTGACAAACAACTATTGAAGCACCATAACTACACACTTTCTTTGATAGTAAACAGAGTATCAATATTTAGTCCATTCCTCCAAATTTCCAGGCAAGGCAAAATGACTGGTCCAAAGTTACTGTTGTAACTTTAATACTTGTGCTTTACTTCAGTTCTCTACCTAACTCTGATACTGCCTCTGATTTCAGAATGAACCAAAAGAAATGTCTGAATCTCCTTAGAAGACAGGTTACACACCTAAACTGAATACTCCAGATGATTGCTTGCTATAGTGTATTCCATCTAATATGAAATTAATTGGCATCACAAGAGAGAAAATCACAGGACTTACAGAAAAGAATCCCTCTCCAAAGACTTAGCCTTAAGGTCTCCAGTCACTAAGTCAGATAAGTGGCCAAAGAGATGGAAATGCCACATTAGAAACATTGTGTGTGTGTGTGTGTGTGTGTGTGTGTGTGTGTGTGTGTGTGATGTCCCCTGATAAGAACAAAAATCTCTCAATAAATCTCTCAATTGGCTATTTATAAACATTTTCACATCACATTAACTTACAATATGCTTTTACCAAATTCTTAACATTTTTATAATTTTATCCATTTTCAAGATCTAGTATTTACTTAGAAAATTAATCTCCTGATAAATGATGCAGAATATCCCTGGAGTTTTTATATGAAATAAAAGAAATTACCTACCCTTTTCTCCTTTGTGGCCTTTCGGCCCTTGGGGTCCAATGACTCCTGGAGGGCCTGGAATCCCCATTTCACCAACCTCTCCTTTAAGACCTGGAAATAGGGTTTTAAAACCATCAAGATAGAAAAAAATTCTCTTTTCAAGTTCATTAGTTTATGGAGAGGTGGAAAAAAATCATTTCATTAAAACTAATAACTGTCAATGCCTTGATGACAAAATCTGGTGAGAATAAACTATTACAGAGTTCTAAGGGCAATATTTTTGTCTGATTTGCAATTTTGTACTACCTGAATAGATAAATTGAGCCCATTAGTACTTGTCACTGTGTCCATGGCAGTGATCAAATGACTTGGGGAAGCGGCACTATATCAAACAACAAGAACAAAATTATTATCTGACATTTAACCTCATGTGGACCACACTCTAGAATTGGAAGTAAAAAAATGAATAAATAAATACCTAACACTTTAACATTTCCCATTCATTCACTTAGTCTTTCAATCAGGAACTATTCCTGAGGTCACCCTTTAGGGGCACAACCATCACCACGCCAGCACTCTACACTCCTACAGAGCTGAGAATCTATAAAAGATAAACACTGAACAAAGACACAAATAAATAGAAACAGTCACATTGTAGCTACTATATAAAGAAAAATAGGAGGTCATATGGTAAGTTAAGTTTTTAAAAATTAACTAACATTTAAGGGATCTGAAGAGAACTCACTGAGAAAATAGAGTTAAGCAGAGATCCAGTGAATGGACTATAATTTCCTAAGGAAGAAATTAGCCCACAATTATTTCAGGAAAAAGAGAAAAGACCATGGTGTGATTATGCAGCGGATAAGAGAACACTTTGAGTGGAGGTCGTGGTCAAGGATGGAAGCAGTCTGAAGTACAGGTAATGCAAAAGAAAAGGCCAGTGGAGACTTTCCCATGAGTTACAGCCATTACTCACAGTTTTCTATAACCTGTGATTATGAAACTCTTTATATCTGTTCACTATACAAAACCTTCTAGATCAGAGGGCATTCAGCCTCTTGCACAGAAAACCTTGCACAAAGATGAGATGGACCAGTGACCACAGAGTCAAATACCCAATCCCAACATGAGGTCCTTAGCTTCTTCATACCCTGGAACACCTTCTAACCCCTAATTCTGTGAGACTGAGCTGCTTGACTACAGAGCCAAAGACCCCTCTTAATCTTTATCTTAAATAAAGTCTGTCCTTCTTACAAGTGCTTCTTCCTCTGTCCTTTTATTTGTACACAAAGGTCAGACCATGAAAGGCTCAGACTTCAGCAGGCATCCTTGCTCCATTAGGCAGCCGAGATCACTCCCACTCACCTAGGATAATTATTCTTCCAGCAGCCACAGTCCTGCTCAAGGCATAAGAATTGCTTCCCAAATTAAATAATTTAAGGTTAATTTCTTTGGAAGTTAACCATACAAATATGTGCAGTCCATGAAATTATAATATTTTACCTTAATTACTATAACTAAGACTGATGGAATGGAGAAAATTATACTCAATGGAATTCCTCACTGAAGGAGTATTAGATTTGTTTCACAGACAATCTTTAATATATTGCTTGCAGGTTCAAATAATCAAGGGTGGTGGTTAAACTCTCTGTCTAGGGAATAAAGGATGGCAGGGGGAAAAAGAAAGAACAAGCAGAAGAGTGGGAGCAGGTGAGATAGCCAATTATGTTTCACTGTTTTATGTCTCCCCTCCCCGTGTATCCCAAAGGCTATATACCATTCACTGCTGTGTCCAGGTAGGCACAAGGAGCATGGTGGAGAGGGAGCTGCCCATCCCACCTAGGTGAGTGTACATTCAGGTGTGACTCGTGCCAGTGCCAAAAGGCGGAATGCAAGGGCAAGCCAGGACTTAGGGTGCACTCCCGGATTTTGACTTCAAGTTCTGCACTCTTGGTGTTGCAACATGGGGACTTACCTAACACTTCCTGATGAAGGTGACATGTAATAATATTTTTAACAATTTTATAATGTCCAACGATACTTAATATTTAGTACTCCTTATTGTAACTTAACTAAAGTGAGAACCAGGAGATAAAAATTTGAAATAGGATTTTGTCTTTGCTGACTATTAGATAGATCTGCCTATTTCCAGACGTGTTCATTCAGAAACTCTATGAAATTAGTCTGATGACTTTTTGGGGGAGGGGGCTGGCTCAGCATATGGTGCTGGGGGTCAAACCATGGTCCCTGCACTTTGCCTAAGCTTGCCTAAGCAAGTGCTTTAGACCACTGAGCTATCTCGCTGGCCCCAGTCTGATGACTTTTAAAAGTAAATAAGGCAAACTATTTCTTAAGGTTTGCATTTCTTATTTGGATCATTGTGACCAAGGGTGAAAAATAATGAAGAAAAATTAAAACAACTTCACATAAATAGGTTTACTTTTCTCTCTCAAGTTTTCTTAATGTTTCTCTTCTGTGAAATTTCTACTAGTGAGAGTGGGGTTGGGAGAGGGAAAGGAGGAGAGAGGGAGCATAGGGAAGAAGAGGGGAAGGGAGCAAGGAGAAGTAGTGCCTTTGAAAATATTGGGAAAGCTGGAATAAGTATATGTGAATTTCCAAACAGGATCTTCAATATTATGCTCACTCCTACCATTAGAAAAATATAAACAGCTCATTGAGCACTTATTCTGCTCCAGGCATCCCTCTAAGTTCTTGTATGCCTTTCCCCATTCACAGTTATGATCCTACAGAGTCAGTGTTATTCTAATCCCATTTTACCATTTTGGAAACTGGGCCTTGAAGAAATGAGGCCTTCCTAAAGCAGCGCTGTGATGGACTCAACATGCTGAGCTCTTAAGAACCATGCTTTACAGCAGAACCAGTCAAGATCTCTAAACAGATTTGGCATACATTCAAAGTACTGGTCACATGGATTGAGAGTAAAAGCTGAACTCGCAGACCAGCACAGGCAAATCTACCACTGGGTGAAAGAAAAGCCCAGACGTTACAGAACGCAGAGCCTCAGAGGGAGGCTCCGACCAGCTGTGTCTACTTGGCAGCCCCTGGAGTTTCCACCCTCAAGCAGGTTGTCAGTCAACTAGGATACTAAAAGAAGTGCTGGTAAATTTTGGTGGCATTACATTTTCAATAATGTATAAACAATGACGCAGGCCACTGCCCATTTTCTTTACAACTTAATTCAACCCTGTGTAACTACCAAGAGAATTTCTCAAAATATCCCTATAGCGGCACAAAGTAAATGAAAAGCTTAGCAGAGGCACATAATCACTGATTCCATAACTTTGAATTCTTCAACCAAGAAGTGGCAAATATTTACATGTCTATTTTAAGGGACTAGTGAATTTGAAATTAACGTTCTGGTTTTAATTGTAAGTCAATTCTCTCTGTTGTCTGACATGTGAAAGTCAAAATGTCTTACGCTAAAACTGAGAATATGTTCACTAGGTATATATTAAAGACATCTGAAAGTTTGAAACATACAACCGCAGCATTCAGTGGGGAGAATTACCAAGCGAGCGCCGAGCATTACTTCCAAACGCTGAAAGTCGATGAGCAGCGCGCTGACTCTTGCACTTCACTTTCCACTCCATAGGAGCTGCATTTCTAATCCTAACTACAAATAACACTCAGAAAAACCCATCAGTCAGCACACACATTCTTACCAGGCACTAGAGTTTTCATTTGCCTTTTTGAAATCAGCTATTAATGAAAAGATTTTGCTGGTGATAAACGCGTGGAGCTTGCAGAACTACAGCCTACTGCTGGGATCAGTAGAGCCTGCGCGGCTCCTACCAGCACCTTCCAGTAGAACTTTCTGCAATGGCAGGAATGTTTTGTAGCATCTGGACCAGCCAGCAGTGTAGCTATTGGCTGCACACGGCTATTGAGCACTTGAGATGTGAATGTGACTGTTAAACTGAATTTTTTTACCTTATTGAATTTTTTTAATATGTTTGATACAGGGTCTCACTACTCAGCTTGGACTCATAGTGGTCCTCCTGTTTTCAGCCTCCCCAGTGCTGGGATACAGGCATGCGCCACCATGCTGGGTCTCGGTGGCTGTCTCAGCGCACCCAGAGATGAGGCCAGTGCAGCCTGCAGTGTGGATCAAACCCTTGTCCCTGTGCTTGCCTAAATGGGCACTTGGTCCGCAGAGCTATCTTGCCGGCCCTTAACCTTATTGAATTTTAATTTTAATATTTATTAATAACCACACATACAGCCTGTGTCTACCACACTGGGAAGCACAGCATCCATTTGCATTTGTCACAATGTCACACAAAGACCTGTCACCATTAGAATGACAGTGCAAAACTCCCTGGAGCAATTCATGCCCAACCCGCCTCTAAGGATGTAGATGAGAAACTGGGCTTCATAAATTTGTGAATACCTGGTTTTCCAGTCTTTCCTGGTTCTCCCTTCTGCCCAACAACAGGTGCACAGCAACGACAACAATTCAAGAAGAAATCAACTGTGTCAAGAGTGAAGTTTTCAAAAGGAAAGAGAGTGGCTGTGGGAAAACCAGAGTCTGAGGCAACTGGGTCCGTGGTGGGTTCTACCACTGAAGCCATTTCTGTGAGCACAGTGCCTCGTTCTTCCCAAGGTGAGCCAGTGGACAGCTTTAAACCCTTTGGCACCTCTTTCACATCAGATTTCTTTGTAAATTTGGTATATGGTGTGGTCTTCGATGCCGCCTCCATGCCAGCAATAGTCAAAATAATTAAAATGGCACAAAGGCAAGAAAACATCCACATGTTTGAGGCTGGAAGATAGAATAGGAAGATATGCACAGATTATATGAGGCCCAAATTTTAAACACTCAATTGCATAAATAAATATTACATGGAAAAAATATGTACATGAACTATAATAATGAACAGCATACATAATATAGGATGAAATTTTGCAGGTACTTGTGTGTGCAAGATTCAATCATTGAATCACACAGAATGTTTTATTTACTTTAAGTATTTATTGTAAGAAACACTTTACTTCAGTTCTCTTTTCTAGTTGCTTTCTCAGGGTAACCTGTTTGAAGATAGTGCTTTCAATCATTCAGGTTATCTTGCCAAGTAGCAAACATGATCTATAATAAATGCAACATGACTTAATAGCTCATATACCCTGTAGAAAGCAAATATGTATAATTTCCTGACTGACCTCACTCAGATTTATAGGAATCAAATATATCTGTATTAGAAGGAGATGAAAAATATTGAGCTGAATAGTTTATTCCAGAAAACTCAATTATTCCGAGAAAAAATACTGGTAAAGTAGTCTTTAAATCTAGCAGGGCTAATGGTCCTGTTGTGAGAGCACTCTTTTGGAATCATAATAAGTGAGGAGAGGGACAGTAAAAATATATATATATATATATATATATATATATATATATACATTTAAATACATGCTATGTACTTAGATTTTTTACATGTCATTTAAGGTTCTGACTTTTTGCTTTATAATTTGGGAGCTTACTGTGAAAATTCACATTTATACTTGCATTATTTTAATGAGGCTGTGTAGTTATTTTCAGTAAGGTTTTTGATCAATGTCCAAAATAATGCATGCTATGGATAACCCACTACTATTTCTTTCCATAACTTTATTGAGAAACAAAGAGCAATGACACAGTTACAAATCAAATTGGTACAAGAGTTTCAATAATTAACACACTTCATACTGTCTTCCTAGTGGTTATTTGTTGTACAAGATGCAGACATGATATCCTATTTACAAAC
>NDGM011257432.1:809-17722 GCA_002564305.1 Octomys mimax
AGAGAGAGAGAGAGAGAGAGAGAGAGAGAGAGAGAGAGAGAGAGAATGTGTTGTTAGGTAGGAGTGGTCCAGTGTAGGGACAGGACATACTGTCCTGACACCTATATACAATGGAAGAGAATAAAGATGAGGAGGAAAAGCTAAAGCTCCCTTGTAGAGTTAAAGTTGACTGCACATGGAGCATTTTGCATCTGGATATGATTTCTTCAGAGGCTAAATCTGTCTTGCTTTCCTTGTTCACTGAATTTCCAGCCCCATCTTAGGGTCAGTAGTATGAGCTTGTGCATCTCATTAATATTAACAACAGTGCCACCTGTTGTTTCTATATCTTTGAAGTCATCCTGGGACCATTTATTTAAGTTATACAGAAGGTTTCCATTTCCAAAGACTACAACTTCACTGGGATCAATGGTTTTGTCACCTTTTCTGGGAATTACAGCCCCATGACTGGCAGAGACAGTGTTTCTGTTCACCTTTTTCATCCGGGCTATGATCTAATTGAGGAAAAAGCAGCTTCACCCTCCCACCCCTCATAAAGTGGTGCTCCAGATGGGACTAAACCCTTCTCCATTAGTTAACCCTTCAAAGCGAGGCCCTGGATGTGTGTAGGATGCTGCATGGGTAAAACTCACTGAACTCGAGGGCCTGCGCTCTTAGCAGCCATACATATGCTGTGCACTATTCTATTCCATTTTACATATGAGAGTGGAAACCAGAGACAAAGACAGAGGAGACAAAAGTACTAATACTAACATTCATAAGGTTTTGATTTATTTATCTATAAATGTTTCAAGTTGATCCTTTTTTATGGCTGAATAATAGTCCATTACATAAAAGAATCACATCTTTTGTATCAATTCCTAGGTTGATGGGAATATGGGTTGTAACAGACAGTTTTTTTTTTTTTGCATCAATAGTGCATGAGTCATCCACTGAAGTCCCTACAGGAAGAGCTATTTCACTATATGAAAGGTTAGAGTTAAACTAGTTACAAAATTAATGCCTAATTGATGCTTTCCATGAGTCCCCAAGCTCCTAGGAATTCTGAAGGCAATTGCAGCAGCTTACTGACCACTTTCATTGTTCTAAGAGTCAAATAAGACCTGGGGATGGTGATGCATACCTGCAATCCCAGCATTCCAAGAGGCTGAAGTAGGACTACAAATTTGAGTTCAGTGTGGACAGTGTAGTGACTTAGCCAGACCCTGTCTCAGACTAAAAAAATACCAGGGCTAGGGATGTAGCTCAGTATAAATGCCCTGGGTTCAAATCCCAGTACCAAAATAAACAGCCAAAATATCAGATTCTTTTTGTTAAGTCAAAATTCTTTTGTGAATTAATACACTGATCCATTTCACTGCAGGATAGCCATGTGTGTTTTGATTAATAAGAATGAGATGAAAATATATATTTTTAGAGAAGTACAGTTAATTTAGCATGAGTTTTCCAAAGCCTGGATGCCTATGAAGGAAAAGAAGTTGAAGAGGAGTAAAAACATGAGAACTGAAGAGAAAAAAGAAGGAGAGCCTGCTGGAGCAGACTCAGGGACTAGGATTCGATCCCCAGCATGCCAGGTCAGCCCCACCCCCAGGGCATGCTGACACAACAACTGAGACTGGGCGTGGTGGCACGTGCCTGTAATCCCAGAGCTTGGGAGGCTAAAAACAGGAGACTCACTATGAGTCCAATCTGTGCAGTGAGACCCTGTAGACCCTGTACTAAATATATAAAATTTTTTAAAAGGAGGTAAAACAAAGAAGAGTGTAGCTCAAACAGGAGGGCAAAGAGAATGATGATCCAGAGGCAAAAGGTCAGAATTGCCCAGTGAATATATGGAAAATCAGAAACTGACCAACTACGTAAGTTCTTTCTTCATCGCAGCCTCAGCAAATCCATGTAAAATACTGTAGCTTATAGTGACAGCTCTTGCTTCATAATGAGCAAAACACATCCCACAGAACCTCTGCTCAGACATTCCACACACACACACACGCTCTAGGGCTGGTCACGTCATGTCCACCCCTGCCATATCTCTGCCACATCATTGTAAGTGCCACGGCCACCCAATAACTCACCCACCAGGCTTGCATGTGTGTGGCTGGCGTTTTCAGTGCCCAGCATACCATCTGTTATGGTATAGCTCTAGAATGTCCATCTAGAGACACATGTGTTCAGAGGTGCAGCTTTTGGAAGGTGACTGGATTCATGGGGTACTATAATCATTAGTGGATTGACCCATTGCTAAGTTCACAGCTCAGTGTGCTGTTGGGGTGTGGGGGGGGGTGGGAGCTGGCTCGCAGGACAATGTGCATCACCAAGGGCCTGCCTCTGGAGAAGATACCTCCCTCGTGGCTCCTCCTCCTCTCTCTGCTTCTTGGCCACTGCCGTATCAGCAGCTGTCTTTGCCACACACTTCTTCCATGATGTTCCTGTCTTAGGCCAGCCATTATGGACTGAATCCCCTGAATTGTGAGCCTTACTAGATTTCTCCTCTTGTGAGTTATGGGTGTTGAATATTGCATCCAGGTGATGGGAAAGCTGACTTAATTCAATTCCAATGCAAACAAGAAATTTCTTCAATAGTGGTCAGATTTTTAAATAATGAATGCGATTTGCTACTAATATTGACGACACTAAATTGCATCATGTCCTATTTTTCCAGTTAGTCTTAAACTGTGAAAAACTTGGTTTCCTCTATTAAAAATAACTTTGAAGCTTGCTGAACTTTGAGGAACAGGCAGTAGCCCGTGTCTGCACTCCTGACACGGAAGACTGAGGCAAGAGATATAAGTTTAAGTTAGTGAGACTTTGTCCCAAAAGTAAAATATACAAAAGAGCTGAGGCTGCACCTCAGTGAGAAGGCCTTGAGTTCAATCCACTGTACTGTAAAAACAAAACACAAAACAAATGAACAAATACTCAGGAAAATATTATATATATTCTAAATCCTCAGAGATATTCACAATAAATTTTACAAAGTAAAGGTAGTTAGACATATCACTAGTAAAACTTGGTTTGACCTAGTATCTTCCAAATTTGTTTGATGGTAAAAACTATCCTCTCACTAAATTATTATTTCCATGGGAGTTATGTTCTACAAATCACAAAGTGGGAAATGGCCCTTTGGAAGGGGTGGATGTGTTTAGAATTGATCTAGCAGATGTCACTCCAAGCTCACTATTATCTGTGAAAGCTATATCATATCAGTAGTCATTAGAAAAATCTTAAGCCAACAGAACAGGGGACTTGTTTCTACCCATCCCCTTGCCCCAGGTGGCTTTGGTATTCTTTTTCCTGTGGATTCTTGTTTTTCGACCTTTGTTGATGACTACTGAACTATTAAACATAGAAGCAGAGAGTAGTGCCAGAATGTTCAGACCCTCTAAGACAGAAAGCATCCTTCCAAGCACATAATTACTTCCTGAAAGGTGGAAAAGACATTTTAATGACTAGTAGATACCCAGCCTTGAGTGGGACTTTCATATAGACTGATGTCATTAGCTCAGTAAGTTTTGTCTAGGAAGACAGGGAAACTTAAGGCCTTGGGAGAATTTGGTGAGTTCTGTGGTTAATGTCCTTACAAAACATTTCACTCTCTTTGTAGCATATCCAAAGCCCATAGATGTCTTTCCCCATATCTCAGTCCTCATTCGCAAGTGAGCACCTTCAGTGATTGACTTAAACCCCTCAAAAATGTATGCATGTTCTAATTTGACTTAGATGAATGTAGTTAAATAGTGTGAGAAGTCATGGTTCCTTGCCAGTGTTTCTTCAAGGCTACATTGAGTCTGTAGTAGAACATTAGCTTTCCACCTTGTCATCTACATACAACATCTATGCATACACCGCCAGATGATGCAACCACTTTTCATGTCTTAAAAATACCTTTCTTTCCCTACCTTACTACAGGGTCAAAAGTCCCATCCAAGTACAAACACCTGCATTTTATTCTGATCTTCTTGGCTACTCCTACTAATCAATGTTTGCACATTTGTTGATTAATTTTACTCTGGAAGGTTTGTTTCTAGTAATGTCAGTGACACCAAAGCCTGTGGGATAAAATATCACCCCATCTTCAAACAACATGTGGTGATCCTTAGAACTGAGATGGGTGAGAACAGATTCACCATGATCTGATGACGGTGGTCCTGGGATGGCCTTGCCAGATCCCTTTTCATGGTAAAACCAAATATAAAGCCTCAGCCTTTCACCATCTCCCAGACTCACCAACTGCTCTCTTGCAGGGTAGCAAGAAACTCTTCACTTTTCTATATTCCTTCATTATTCATAAATTCTTTCTACTACCCATAGCGTCGACTTCTCACAACTACCTTTTGCATGGGAAATAACATACAGTCTATGAAATAGCTGTAATATCTGTAATATGAACATTATATATGTTGTATATAACTATAATCTTATTCTGCAACAAACTAGAGTCACGCTATGCATATTATTTAGAACATTTTGCTTCTTCCACTGAACTTTGTTAGCATCTATCCATAGCAGTTCTCCACCAAACATCACAAACATTTGCTTCTAGAAATCATTTTAATATCTGGGTAGTACCCTAATATTTCATGTTATAGGTGGTGTATAATTTATTTAAAAGATCCACTTTTGATTGATTCACTTTGGGTCAATTGCTGGAATACTTGCCTGTGTAGACAATGTGGCCTCCATGAATCATTTACTGCACATCCTTGTGTCAATGTAGCTCTTGCTAAAGGGAGAAGAACTGGAATTCATGAAATTCATACATGAGCTGCTTTTACTCTAGTAGGTTCTCTAGTAGGTTCCATTCACAATTACGGTGCCATTTTATGCGCCTCAATTGTTAGTGATGGGAAGCCTCTTTTCCTTTGTTTGTCAGATCTTCATATTTAAGATGGCTTATATATTTTGCCTTAGGATTTTTACTGTTGATACACAGATAACTTCATATTTTATAGATATTAATGACTTGAATATTGCCACATAGATGGGGCTATGTTATGCCAAGTTTTCATTGTCTTCAAAATGCATTTGCATTTGAGAGAAGTTGTACATTTTTATGAAGTCATATATGTTGTATCTCTTCTTTTTTGCTTTAAGCTTTACATCACGCTAAGTTAGGTCTCTTCTAAGTCAGGCCTATTAAAACAATAGTTGTATTTTCTTTTGAGATTTTCTCAAATTTATTATTATTTTTTACAAAATATTCCATTGGCTTGGAATTTATTATGTTTTTGTGGGTAGCATGTCAGGAATTTTCAAATTGAGAGTACATCAAAATAATATCTATAATGCAAAAGATTTTATTACATCTTATAAAGATCTTAGTCTTTTTAGGATATCTGGCCAATATGACTAATTTTACAGTAGCCATATCCATGTAGCATCTAAAATTGTCCAAATATCTCCACAACTGCATTCTTCTTCTTCAGTATCTTTTCAACCTCATGAGATAGGATAGGCAGTATTATCTGTTTTAATGACTTGTCTGAGATCTTTAAGACAATTAACATTTGCATTGATTCAACAAGACAGTTCAACAGTTCTACTTTCATTCCACTATTGTGTCCATTATCACAAAAATCATCACTGTCTGCGTGTAGAAAAAATTCCAAGAAAGAAATCTTGGCTATAATACCAGTGAAAACCTTGAATAAGTAAAGCCATCCAGATTGGTTAAAACCATTGGCCACAAAGCGTTTATTCTCGCTTCTGTCTGACATAAATGGTCATGGCTGAGTTACAAACTTGCTGGAAAGGGGGCTGGGGTGGTGCCTGGTGCTAGTTTAACCGGAGAGGCACAAATTGTGCCAGCGTAATTCCTAATACAAGACAGTGGAAAATTGCTAGCCCAATTGAGAGTTGTTAACACAATAGAAAGGATGCTGAAGGAAAACCTGATGTTACTCTCCTGCATCTTTTTTGTCCCCACTGCCATTTTCTGAGGGGATAAAATGAGATGACATTGGGAAGAAAACTACCACACCAGAGCCAGCAGTGATTGCTGCTTTAAATGCTGGACAGCTGTGCCAGTGTGGCCAGATTGATCCATTTCAGAGCAATGGTCATTATATTGCATTTTACTCTGAAAATGCAGTGCTTTTCTCTTTCCCGAGTTGTCCGTGTGATGGATGGCCAGCGGCCCTGCCTCGGTACATTATTTTATTTTTAACAATCTTGCATTGTGGAATTAACAGAGTTGTACATTTCACCAGTATCCTGAAACTAAGTCTGCGCTATGAAAAGAATGCAAATTACCCAAAAGAAAATTTAAACAGTGGGAAAGAGTTTTATTTTTCAAATAACTGTGCTTTAGGTCGGATTAAATACAGTGTCTAATATTTACACCATTATTTTAGTGTAAATATCTGCTGATTTTTATTCACAGAGAAGACTCCTGTTCTTAAAAGAGTTGACTCAAAACTTTCATGAATTTCTTTCCTTTATTACTTTAACATATGAAAGCCTTCATGCCTTGACAGTGAGTCTTCGGGAGAGGAACTATTAATTCATATGCATGAGCTACATGATTATAAAGTGTCAGACCCCTCCCCAACCAGTAACAACACAGGCCTCTCTGAAGGGGCACACACATGCGCGTGCACACACACACACACACACACACAGTTCAAGGAACAAAATTCCACCAAATCATACAATGTTTAAAAGTATCGAATGTAAAAATACACACACACACACACATACACACACACACACACTTCAAGGAACAAAATTCCACCAAATCATACAATGTTTAAAAGTATCGAATGTAAAAATATAGCTTTTTTGTTTTTCTTAAGCCCATTATAAACACATGGTCAATTCAGGACTAAATGACAATAACCTAGAAATTTTATGACTAGTATGTCCCTGAAAACACCAGAATTTCTACCACACATATTTGATTTTTGACCTGTAATAGCACATAGAATAATATCCAGCATGACAGGACAGCTGCTTGCTGAGTAACTGGAAAAGTTAATGACATCAAGTGAGTGCTCAGAAGAAAATACCCATGTTTTGCAATGAAAAAGGTTTTTCAATAAAATGTTGCATCACATTTTGTAGATGGAAAGCTGAATTATAAGGCTAAATATCCTACTGTCATGTTTTTACTTAGTCTGTGTATAATTCTATTACTTTCCATAGTTTTAATTTTGCATAATGAAGAGTTAGATTGGTAATGATACCTTTCTTTTTGAAATGGTCTCACTATGTAGCAGGCTGCCTTGAACTTGCAATCCTCCTGCCTCAGCTTGCTGACTGCTGAGATTACAGGTATGCAACACCATGCCCAGCTAAAAATGCGTATTACTACATTTATCTATCCTCCAACAGAAAACTTGAACTAAAAAGTTCAAAAATGGCCAGAGTCCTTGCATAATTTTATTAAATTCATTATCTAGCCAGCATGAATTGTTCATATAGCTAGAAAACCTGAAAATTTATCAACTTCTGATCTTTGATCTTATGTAATTTGATTATTATGATACTATTATATGAACTATGAATAATAAAGATAGAAGATAAAGGCTTACCTAATCTTCATTTAATTAATCCAAGAATGTATATCTTCCTATAAAGTTATTAACCATTTAGGGGTTGGTGATGTAGCTCAGTGACTTAAGTGCCTGCCTGGCAATCACAAGGTCCAGCGTTCAATCCCCAGTACTAAAAATAAATAAATAAATAAATAACTTTTCAGCAAATATGAACCAGACATCAGAACTGAAATGGAATTTGCATATATCTTAAATGTATTTCTAACACATATATCCTATAAATCTTGCTATAAAATACCAGTATGAATCCTGATATAAGTTGGGGAGTCAGTTTTCCTTAATTAAAATAGTTCAGTCATTTAGTACCGATATGATATTCAAACGTTAAGGCACAGGACATTTCAATTTGGGAAGTGTCAGTAGATTATGTAATTATTTAAGTTAAAAATTTTAAGACAGAGTTAGTAAGCACCTCTCTATATTGTCTATGTTGTCAAAGAATAAGAAAAAGAAGCTGTTGACTTAAAAAGAAAAAAGATATTCAACTCTAAAACAAAGATAATCCTTCAATTGGTTAATGGCCACCCTTATCAGAAATCAGCAAGCAATCCAAATTCAAGGGTGTTTATCCCTGGGACGCCCAGCCTTGCTCTCTTTTCCTGCAGTCCTAGGTGGGAAGAGAAGTCAACCTCTCCTCTGCCCTCTTTGTGGCAGTAGCACCATCATCTCAATCTTCCCTTTGAAAATCACTTATTGTATAACAATTGTGTTTAGAACTTTTGTGAAAGTCAGGGAAACTTTCTGAGGTGACTTGCATTCTTCATACTCAATAGTGACAGGCCACATTTGCATTTGCTTTATTCTTTGCTTCTTGATTTGTTTGTTGTGGGGAGGGAGGAAAGAATGGAGAACTTCTGGGAAGGAACAGATTGTGCTTTGCTAAAGCATCATTGTTATAAAGAAAACATTTACTCCTTTTTGCAAATATCAGAAAAGTGTAAGACTAGTCTTCAAAAAAAAAAAAATCACCAAAACCTCATCTTCTGCAAGAGATAGTTGGTAACTTTTTTTTTTTTTTTTTGTACCAGAGATTGAACTCAGGACCTTGTGATTGCCAGGCAAGCGCTTATTCTACTAAGCTATTTCCCTGGCCCCAATTGCTACAATTTGTGTACTGACTTCCCCTTGTTCTTTGTCATGTGTGTTCACATAAAACTGTGTTTAGCATTACATCCTCAATACTTCCGGTATGATCGTAAACTTTTAGATACATCGTTTTAAATATTTTTCCAATCTAATTTGCATAATGATTCCCTGTTTAGATATCCAGGCTCTTACCAGTTTCCCATGAAAACTAATTCTAGACCTGAACAAATGTCTATGTTACTGTCATTCCTTGGTCATGTAAGTGGACTAAACTATATTTATTATGTTATTCCATGGAATTTAATATAGTGAAGGTGATTTTGAATGACGACATCATTATGTTTTTAAGGCATTTGCAACCCAGAAAACACAGGAAAATCTGAAGATCAGTTACTACTCACCCTACCCCGACTTCCATGTTTCAGGAAAATTGAAGATGAGATTTATCAGAGGGCTGTCTCTTTGGATCCTCTTTTAATACTACAGAGAAGTGTGTGTAGTAGAAGAATATAAGCTACAAAAAGCAAGACATGATGGAATTTAAAATTTTATCAAAGCCACTATTTTGGTGGCACTGGTATTGAACCTAGACCTTTCTTACTAAGATGTACTCTCCACCCCTTTCTAAAGTTTTAAAATTCTAAAACAGGTTCTTACCAAGTGGCTAAATTGCTCAGTTTGAGCTTGAACTTGAGATCCTCCTGTATCAACCTTCTGGGTATATTACTATGTCCAGCCTCTAGTAGCCACACTTAATAAGCCTAAATGCAAAAGCAATTAATTTATACTTAGTCTAATATACCCAAATGTTTACTACTACACACCTACAATCAGCATAACAATCAATGAGATTTTTATATATACTTTTCATACTGTTACAAGTCCTGTACTTTTTATGTAAAGCACATCTCCATTCTAACTACATTTCAGGGGCTCAGTAGCTCCATGAGTTTGGTGGTATCATAACGGATGATTTAGCTGTAGATAGACAATAAGATAGTAGGTAGGAAGGTGGATTCCCTCCAGAGTTTGAACCAGTTCTGTCATCGGCTAACCAACCTCATTTGAGGCTAGTTAGCTTCTCTGTGTTTGTCTGCCTGTCTATAAAATGGCGATGGTAATAATATTGTGTATAGTTTTTGTAAGGATTGATGAGGTCATCCATAGAGTGAATAGTCAACTGTACCTCAGCCAGCTATTTTCTTTTTTTTATAGTACTTTTTTAGGGTTTTTAAAATTTATTTTTATTTTATTTTTTAAATAACTTTGTTGAAACAAATAGCAATAAGACAGTTTCAAAACCAAGTAGTAAGACAGTTTCAATAATTAATACATTGCATATTGTTGTCTTAGTGGTTCTTCATTGTACAAGATACAGACATGATATCCTGTCTAAACACTCTTAGTACAAATCTTTCTTCTCATTGCATTAAGAGAAAGTAACTGTATATTTATCCTAACTATTTTGTATACACAAATACAAAATAGACCTTCATTTGTATCCTCCTTTTTTGTTTAGTTTTGTCAGAGATGGGTATCCCCTTGCCATTTAAATATTGTAAGTGCATGAATTCAGCAAAATAATCCAATATAGTCCAATAGTCCATAATAGTAGTGGGTTATCTGCAGGACTGGCAATGTCAGGTCAGCCAGTTATCCTCAGTGTTTAGTACTCTTCTTGTTTTTAATCTTGTCACTATGGATCCTAAGGATGAAGGTAATTACTCTTCCGGTGTTTTGGAGAAAGGCAGTAGCACTTTATGCATTGCCCAGATGGCAGAGGTCCCTGGAATCACACGATTTTACTTAATTTTAATCTATGTGAATCTTCTGTGACTCATTTATGTGGAGATCAAACAATAGGGTGAATGTTTAAATTTTAAAACTTCATTATAGTAAAAGATATATTGTTGTAGTTCACCCGCAGAATACTCCCCTCTCCACCTCACCTCCAACACACTTACCCCATTCTCCTTGCCACATTATGAGGCATTTATGGAAGCCCTCTTTCTTGAATATCTTTATGACATGTGATAAAAAATATGGTGAATGCTGTGGCCAAGTGCCATCCAATAGAAAGACAGGCTGATAAAAATATGGCTGTATAACTTCATCGACCTTGTTCACTGGACATGATACTGTGAAACTTCTGGATCTTCCCCAATGTCAAAAGAACCATGAAAGATGAACATTTTAATTCAATTTAGGACATTGAAACAGCCATGAGAGTATAACTAAAGATAAGACTCACAAAGTAGGACTTCCAGAAGTACTTCAGGAAGTGGCAGAGAGAAGTGTGTTCAAAGAGAGGGGACTATTTTGAGGGGGATTAATGAGCACATATCTTCTACTGTAATCAGTTTTTTAAAATTCACAATTAACTACATGGTTTGATCATAGCTTGTGTTGCATAAGAATGGTAGCATTGAAGTCACTGTGGATGGTAAGACTTCCTTCTGTTGAGTACAATGTTTTGAGCTCCTTCAGGGGCACAGAAACACAAGTGTAGCCACAGATTCTTAACATAGCTTCCTCCTCTGTGTGTTGCTAGCTATGGCAGTTTGCGTGGGTGGGTTAGTGAAGGTTTTAACCTGTTATTTTCTCAACTTTTAATATCCCAGCATCAATATGGAGCAGAGACAGAGACAACTGGCAAGAGTCAGACAGGGATTTCCAAGCCAGATGTCTGGCTTCTCATGCTGTCTCCCAGGCACATGCATCGCTGCTCTGCCAAATGGAAGAAGACACCCAGTGAGAGATATAAATGGAGATGTTTTCCTTTGCCAGCCATGGAGATGAGTTGAAGTCCTGCAAGCAAAAGGATCTGGCCACAACCACAGATGCTTTGCACTTAGAATATGAGACAGAGATTGGTGAAAATGTAATTTTTAAAAATCAGTATATGTTTGTGATATTTAATATTACACTTATTTTGGGAAATTGTGATAGATAGATAGATAGATAGACAGACAGATAGATGATAGATAGACCACATTTGATCAGTTTTACTTCCTTCCTCTCTTACATTTTTCAGATCCCCTTCCTATCTTAAAAAATTCTCCACAAAGAAAGATAAATTTCATTCATTTGTAGGAAGATGGATGGATCTTATGACCATAATATGAAGTGAAATAAATCAAACACAGAAGGTTAAACATCCTAGTTTCTCTTATATGAGAAATACAAAATATAAATAATGTAAAGAGCAAGGCAAAGATGTTAAGAAACAGGTAAGGAAACTTTTTGGAGGTTGGACCACGTAATGTTAAATTCGCACACTTTTGTGGGCCAACAGGCAGGCCCTCGGCAGCCAGATGGCAGGCAGGCGAAAGGCATAGCCTGGAGCACCTCACCACATTTACAAATCACTCAGAAGTGTGAATCCTTGCAAGTTGCTGCTTCTCTCTGTCAGCTCTTGAGTATAACAATTGGATGTTAGCCCACATTTCTCTACACTGTAGGTGTAACCAGCCCTGTTTTAAAGAGTGATTATAGAGATTCTCCTCAGTTTATGATAGAATTATAGCTAATAACTCATTATTTCAAGTTAAAAATATCCTAGATCAAAAATTCACCGTGGACACCTAAGCCACCAGCCATCAGTTAAGCAAGACAGCTCACTACAGTGTGGCTTGCTCCGCTCATGAGTACAAAGCTGATGGGGAGCAGGGGCTCACTGCCTCTAGGCAGCATGCTGAGAAAGGCCCATATTTCTGGCCTGTGAAAATTTAAAAACCCATGTGATCAAAAATAGAGTGCATGTCACCACTGCGTGCCATTAAGAGAAAAGCAGGCTTGTAAAGACACAATGGTGTGAGCTCACCCACCTTAGTCACTGCATGTGGCTCTGGGTGGCTTCTGATTCTTTCCTAGAGTTAAAGTGACCTTGTAAGAGAAGTACTTTCAATTGACTCAGGACATGGAGGCAGCCATGATGCACAACTAAAGACATTCACAAAAGAAAACTTACAGAACTGCTTCAGAAAGCACCAAGAACAATGGGATATGTCTGAAGTGAGGGGGAAGATTGAGAGGAGGATTCATGGCAACATGTCTTTGGCTGTAATATTTTTTCTCAATTTAAATATTGTCAGTACTTTTAGATCACACCACATATATTGCTTCCACGGCTTGCTAAGGTTGAAAACTCGTGAAGTCACACCATTGTGAGCTGGGAGCCATCTGGACCTAGAAAATTACGACAACTAATCAGACTTCAGACTTTTGTAGCAGCCATATATTGCTATGATCTCCACTTTTGTTGTGTTTAGGGCTGTGGTATGGTTTGGGATTTTTTCAAAGTGAATAATATAGTACAAGACACATTTTGCAGTGTTATTTTATAATGAATCACCCAAGAATAACATTGTACAAGTGCAGGAAATCTATCTACACACTGCATATTGACAAATCCAGCTGAGGGCCTAGAGATCGTAGCAATGCCAATTATCTGTGGCTGGCCACGGCATCTGCCACCATGTCTCTTCCAGTCCTTCACCTCTTCTGAAAGCCCATACCATCTGTAGTTATGGCTTTGTATCTCTCTTCTTTGACTCAGTCCTATCACTTACAGGGATCACTCTGACCTGTGGGGTCCAGTCCATCACTGGGATGTGGACCCCATGCAGTCTTTCCCATTGAGTTGGTCCTGCTTAGTCCAAGGTCAGGATATGCTCCCTGGACCTCAAGATTGCAAATAATTCTTATCCCTTTTCTTATACAACTTCTCTCTTCAGCATGTATCAGTGTATATTACTGATATCTACTCTGTCCATCATCACATTATTTCCCTTGGGTTGAGCTACCGTACTGTCTGGTATGCACCTGTTTTCCTCTTCCTCTGCTCATCCATCCCATGGGAACTCTTCTTTGCTCCCTGTGTTCCATGCACTCTCTTCCATGGCTTTAAAGGTATAAACATACTGATAATTCCACCGTGTGTGTGTGTGTGTGTGTGTGTGTGTGTGTGTTTCACAGTACTGAGAATTAAACCCAGGGTCTTTGCATTGAGCTACATCCTGAACATTTTAAATTTTTTTTTATTTTGATAGAAGTTCTCATGGTTCTTATTTTGATAAAAAGTCTAATGGGCTGGGCTCTGACTTTCAATTCTAGGTCTTTGTTCTGACTTGCAACCTAAACTTTCTGTTTTCTGCCAGATGCTTTACCTCAGAAGTTCCAATAGTAACCTCAAACTTACCGTGTCTCAAACTCAGAGTCACTATAGGATGACCATACATCTTACTGCCCAAACTAGGTTTTTTTTTTAATATGAGAAAGGTCCACTGCTGGACTGTGGAGATAGCTCAGCAATCTAAGTGCCTGCCCAGGCAACCACAAGGACTTGGGTTCGATCCCCAATACCACATGCTATGCTGGCCCACCCCAGATGTGCCAAGCCAGCTACCAAGACTGGAAATGCTGGCACACGCCTGTAATCCCAGCACTGAGGAGGCTGAAACATGAGAATCACTATGAGTTCAAGCTGCATAGTGAGACCCTGTACCAAATAAATATTTTTTTTAAAAAAAAAGGAAAGAAAAAGCTCCACTGCTAATAATTGAACTGCCATAATACACATCAACATAAATTAACTCTAAAAAATTACATCCAAGGCAGACATCTTGGTTAGGCACAGCCACTGACATTCAGAGGGACCTTGACAGGTTTAAGGGCTCATGAAAATATTTTCATCTTAATTTTAAAATAAAAAGAAAGATGAATCATCATAAGTAGAATAAGGAAGCCATCTTGGATGGCCTGTCTTTCTACCAATGCAACCATAAAAGGTAATAATTCTGAATTCTTTTACATGGAAGAGGGAAGCCACAAAGAGCCCTAAAAATCATAATGTGACCTTGTACATGACCATGTTTAACACCTATCCCTCCAGCTGTGCTTCTTTTCGTGTGTTTCGTTGTTGTTGTTGATTTTATCTCACATCCTGACTTGTTGAATGTGTACATAGAATATCCCACGCTGGAAAACTCATGAGCCCCTAAAACTGGAGTCTCATTCTTGACTCCCCCTGTACCTACTCAGCATCTAAAATACTGGCCAGCAGAGTCACTGCATCTTAATTCCCTAAGTGTTACTTTCAGTTTTGGAAAACTGCCCCAAACATGCTATTACCTTAGGTCAAACAGCAAGTCAAAGAAGCAAAAGGTTTTCTCAATTTTCATCTTCTTTTTCTGTCTGAGCCTTTCCTATTCCATCATTTTGAATGTCCTTTTATTGGACAGCCACAAGGTGTTTGTTTCTGCTACAAAACTATCCCTGGCATGTGGGCCCTTCCCATGAAGGATTTAGTGCCCTTTCTCCTTTCCAGTAAGCTTGTGAAGAAAGAGCATCTCCATTACTGCAAGCTCCAGGCACAGTGTTTCTCTCTGTAGCAGAAACAATGAGCCTCACTTTACTTTTAAAGCAGGTCTACTATTTTCTGTGTTATCCTAATGCTTGATTTTGCTTTTTGGTGCTGGGGATTGAACTTAGGGCCTTGCACTGAGCTACATTCCCAGCCCTTTTTATTGTTTCCATTTTGAAACCTGCTCTTGTTAAGTTGCTAAACTGTCTAGGCTGGGCTGAAACTCACAGTTCTCTTGCCTCAGCCTCCCAGAGCTAATGCTTGATTCTGAGCAAAAACTTAGTCATAGGAAATGTTCTTTTTCTTTTTAAGTCTACAGAACAATGAGGATGTAAGTTCCTCATATTGCCTGGAAGGTGGTCCCTCCTGAAGGCTTCTCTGAGTTCAGAGTCCTCTGCTGAACTACCACTTTCCCTTTCTTGGCAGACTGGAACAATCAGGCAACATCAGGAGGAAGACTAAGAAAGGCTTTCCCTCCCCACGTGTTTTTTTGATCATTGCTGTCTGGGTGAGCAGAACTACAGCTGTCTGACTGATCCACACGTTGATATCTTGGCCTTGAAATGTTCTTGCCTTCATACATGAGCATGGAAGCAGAGAAAAATTAAAAGGAAAATTCATGCTCATAAACATAGACCTTACCTCTTATGCTGGCATCAAATAACATATTTTCAACTGCACAACACTTAAATTCCCAAATACCATCAAAAATAAAAATTGTGTGAAGGCTCATGTGGTTAGTCTAAGGGGCCCATCAATATACTCCTACTTTGTTAAATCCCAAGAAGACACTAGTGTCTAACTGAATAAAAGTCAAAGAGAATAATTAAAACATGCTAATTTCATCAACAGTGAAAGGAATGAAAGGAATTTTAAGAAGTGAGTGTAGCCACAAATTCATCTACACTCTCATGATTTACTTGTTATCCAACCTGTCCGGTCCATACTGTGTAACCCTCAGGTTGAAACACTTTTATGATTTTTCAAAAGCAATGGAAGAACAAAAAATACTGTGTGTTTAAATAAAATACTGTATTGCAGTAAGACATATGGCTATAAATCCTCTTAAAATCATCACCCTCAAAATGTTGGTTTCCAACATACTTATCCCATCATTCTTGCTATTTTCTCAAGCAGTTATGGAAGTCCTCCTTCATGAGTGCCTTTATAACGTCTGATCAAAACTACAGTGCAGGGGCCAGCCAAATAGCTCAGTGGATTAAAGAGCCTGCAAGCACCCCACAGCACACTGAGTCAGCAGTTGAGACTGGGTGTGGTAATGCGTGCCTGTAGTCCCAGCTCTTGGGAGGCTACAAACAGGCAGATCACTACGAGTCCAATCTAGTAGTAAGACCCTGAACAATCTGTAGACCCTTCCTTAAAATACAAAAACAAAACAAAGTGCATACTTTGTAAGTGCCATCTAATAGAAAAGCAGGCTCATAAAAGCACGACAGTGTCTTCATCCACCTTATTTATCCAATCTGGCATCAGTTGACTTCTGTTTTTTCCCCCAAATCAAAATGACGATAGTACATATTTTATTTTGATTCAGAACATTAAGGCAGCCAGGACAGCTCAACTAAAGACACTTATGAAGGAAGACTTCCAGAGCTGCCTCAAAAAGTGGTAGGAATGACGGGCTAAGTATATTCAAAGCAAGGGGGAGTTTTTGAGGGAATTAATGGTGCTGTATCTTTTATTGTATTAAACTTTAAAAAATTTTAAACATTCACCATATTTTTATATTGTGCTTCATACAATACCCAGATAATTGCATCCCCCTGTCCCCCATGAAATAGTTTGTGGAGTGAAATGAGATCAGGATGGCTGGGTAGGTGGGGTTAGTATGTGTCTTAGTTACTCTTCTCTCGTTGCTGGGACAAATACCCGACACTCAAAATGAA
>NDGM011257433.1:0-11928 GCA_002564305.1 Octomys mimax
ACTTCATTTCTTGTTGTTTTTGTGAAATTGACCTCAATATTGTGTATTATTGGGCATGGAGAATTTTTTCTGCCACGATGGAAGTTTAAGGTACCAAGTCTTTCACATATCCTGATATAGAAGTTGATTTGCCTTTAGTCCCATGAAATAGCTGGCAACAATATCAAGGAGTGATGTATATCTAGGTGTGGTGGGACACATCTATAATCCAAGGGCTTTGAGAGGCTGAAGTTAGGTGGGCCCAAGTNNGACTTCACAATCTAGCAACTTAGAAAGACACTATCTCAAATAATAAATAAGTTGTAGATATAGTACAGTGAAAAACCCAGAGGCTAAAATTGCAAACAAAAAACAGGAATGAAAGTTTAATTGGCTCAGGGTGTGACTGGGTTCACAGCATGGTAGCAGAGCATGCCAGAGGTAGTATGCTTACTGCACAGATGGGAGAAGCCTGGTACAAGAATACATCCTTCCAGGATAAACCTGGACGTAACTTTTATGACCTGACCTCACTTAAGAACTCATTCACCTATAAACCCATCAGTGCATTAATTCCTTGATGAATATAATTGTTCAGTGATCCAGTTCTCCCCTTAAATGTTTAAGACTGAGATGATGTGCTCTACTTATTCCTCAGATAGCCTCAATGCATATCTCCTATTGTCCTAATGAATAATCTGTGACTTTTTAATGGCTGTACTATTTTAAGCAACTACAGTACCCTCAGGCACAACTTTTCAGGTGTTCCCTTTCCAGCCTGCAAGTTCTTCACTTTCGCAAATCTGCATTTTGCTTTTGATTTTCCTTATAAATCAAGCCTAATGCAGCCATCATATCTGTGTCATATTCTGAACATGGGGCTATGTTGAAATTTTCCAGCTCAGATTATTGCCAGATTATTACACACAAAATCTTAGGACATGGTCAAATGTACACAATATGTTTACCAGAATGAATCCTGCATGACTTTTAATCCAGTTTCAGGTAGAATCTTGGTCTTCAACTGAAGGCAAGGAGCCTGGACTATCCACATTCTTACTACCATTCTGTTTTTGAGCTCAAACAAGAATTGTCCATCATGCTCTGCTTATGCCATTTTAAGGCTTCCTTTCCCCAAATCTGTAAACCTTTCCAAACTCTTCCTGAAGAGCTGTTTCAAATTATTCTAAACACATCTTTTAGTATAATCACAGCCTCGGTTACTTTTCTCTTGTGGCTGGGACAAAATCCCTAACTCCCAAAATTAAGGAATGAAAGGTTTATTTAGATGACAGTTTGTGGAGGTTTTAGTCCATACTCAGGTAGCTCCAAGGCAGAGTAGTACTTGGAAGAGGGCAGTAGTTCATGGTAGCAGGAAATAGCAAAAACCAAAGACAGAAACAATAGCTGTGGCAGCTAGCAAACCTCTCTCCCCTCCTTACTTTTGTATGGCAATTATCTGCCCCGTAGTGGGTGTAACACTCATACCCACAATCCCAGCATTGGATTGTGGATTAATCACAAACTCCACAATCACTCCCCCAGTGACTGCATAAGGCTGTGGGGGGACATCTAGACACAAAGCATAACATGTATAAATGATTTCACCTCTGTGGTAAAAACTTCTCTATTAGTAATTTTTTTCCATAGTTAAGACAAACTGCCTGACAAAATGACTTAAAGCAAAATAAACGCGTGGCTCACAGTTTTGGTGTATTTATTTTGTGGCTAACTAGCTTCAATGAAGAAATGTCATGCTGAAAGGATGTGACAGAGGACAAGTACTAGACCTATAGAGGCCAGAAGCAAAGAGAAAAGGAAGATTTAGGGAAAGAAGACAGATTTGTGGTAACAAGTCCAGTGGCCCACCTCCTTTGACCAGACCAGTCTCCTAATGCATGTGCTGTGGTGCACTTCCCAGTGGATTGATTCTGTTAAGGAATACAGCACCTCCATGACAAAATCAACTTCTGAATTCCCTGCATCTCAACACATGAGATTTTTGACAGATATTTTAAATCTATACTAGAACACTTAGAATTATATCTCAATGCTTCTATCTAAGCTCCTTTGATAGCTGTTGAACAAGACCTACATGAAGTGCTTCAAGTGGTACATAAAGAAAATAAAATTTTAGGGATGCATTTAGGAATGATTAAATTCACACAATTGTTCTGTTTCTTCGATCATCTCTGTGCTTGGCTCATACCTCCTTTCACTTTCAAGTTTCTTTCCTAAGCATTCTCTGTATCTGGCAAAAGGCACAGTATGTAAAACTGATATTCCTAATGAGACACAATGTCATCTTCTAAGTCAAAATGTTATTTGCAAAATTCAGCAAAATTGTAACATGTGATCATATGTACATAAGCATTGAGATAACTTTTAATTTGCTTTAAGATACTGAGAATTGAATCCTGGATCTGGGTACATGCTATGTCTACTGTCTCCCACTAAGCTATATCTTCTGGTCTATTGATAATTTTTGAATCCAATACTTAAATTAAGTTTACTAGTAAGAAATGAGTCTAGATAAATTGTCTGATTAGATGTGAAATAAATAACATGGCCCAGGAGTGTTCCCATGAGGCTCATATTTGATGAAACTGGCAAAAATATTCCAAGTGTTTTTTTAAAATTTCTTTATCTCCATATCATTATGTAATATATTGAGAAATGCAGAAGCAGCAGTAATAAACATCACGTTGTGGACTGGGTTACTCATATTTCATTTGCAATAAAGGTTTGAGAAAGTGAAATATGTTTTTCCAAAATGGAAAAATATTAGGGGCTGAGGATACAGCTTAGTGGCACAGCACCTACCTAGAAGGGGACAAATAAAAAGTGATAGAAACATGAGCTTTGGGTTGTAAACAAAATAAAAAATACTAAGTTTAGAGATAAAGACCGGCTTCTTCATTCTGATTCCAAGTCACACACGGCAATTACACTGAAGGAAGAAATTCGAGGATGGACAGAGCCATTCCATCCTCCTGTTCTTTGTTGTCATCAAGAAAGTTCCCACTACTAGAAGTCATGTGGATGGCTCATCGGTAACCAAGCTCTTACCTCCACTGGCCACACTCACATTGTACTTTCTTGCAACAAAGACCAAGTATATCAGATTTTTAATTGTTTGGTTACATTAATTAGGCATTTCCTGTAGCTAGAGTATGTTTGTTGATGTTCTTGCACTATAATAAAATGCCATAATGGTTTTTAGAAGGCATTCTTACACTAGAAATAAATAGTATTCTGTGCTCCTATGAGCAGTGATTACATTGGTTAACTATGGAAGTACTAGATATGTGTATTTGTGACTGAAATACACGGAACAGGCCATAGTGAGAAAGAGCACATGCTTCCTACGCTTGTCCTTGGGTTCAAGAAACTTCTACCTATAAGCTCACGCAATGCATCAGATCAGACATTCACATCCCCACTGGTATACCATAGAAACAAAATTGGTTCTCAAAGTCCTATTCCTGATTTGATTCAAGAGTAACTTATTCATTTAACAAATATTTACTTTGGATTTATTATACACTAAACAATGAGCAGTGTGGCTCTCCAGTGAATTTAAAAACTATTGAAGAAAGTAAACTATAAATATCTAAAAAAAAGAAAACCAGGGACACAGTTTGGTAGGTTGATTGAATTGAGTGAATGAACAAAAGAAGACATTGTCCAGGTGGATGATTAAGGCTTTGGGGGATGACAGAAACATCATTTAGAGGGTCAAGATGTTTAGAGAAGTATTAGAGACCTATTCAAGGCCCAGGTCATGCATCTAGGGTTGTGTATATCACAGTGTGAATGAAAAAGTAAAATAAATAGAACATGCTATAGGCTAAGTTTCATCCTTGCAAAGTTCAGATGTTGTAGCTCTCCTTCTTTCCTTCCTTCTTTTCTCTTTTTTTCAGTCTCTGTCCCTCTCTTTCCCTGTTCCTGTCTCTCTATTTCTTCCTCTGTATCTCTCAATCCATCTCTCTATCCCTGTCTCTGTCTCTGTCTTTCTCTCTTTCTTTCTCTCTCTTGCCTCACTCTCTATATAACTCTGTCTATCTCTATGTCTCTCTATCTATGGTCTCTGTTTATCTGTGTTTCTTGCTCTGTTTTTCTCTCTGTGTGTCCCTGTCTCTATTTCTTTGTATATCTCTCTCTGTCTCTGTGACTCTTTATCTTTCTGTGTTTTAGTATCTCAGTTTCACTATCTCTGTCCCTGCAACTCTTTTTTTCTGTCTCTGTGTCTATCACTCCCCATCCCTCCCTCAAGATAGACACTGAGCAAAGACCATGTGAAGATTCATTGAGAAGGCTGTCCTCTGTAGGCCAGGAAGAAATCCTTCACAAGAAGCTGTACTGACTGACATGTATCTTTGCCACTTCTCCAGAATTACAAGAAAGTAAAGTTTCATTGTTAAAGTCAAACAATCCACAATATTTTGTCATGGCATCTTCAAAGAAAATCAAATAATATATCTCAAGAAATCTGAATCTGACCCATATTTTGGGGAATGACATGTTAGCCTTTAGAAATAACCAAATGTTTAAAATTATATAGCCATTAAAATGAAAGGACAAAATCATATACCTCCAGATTTCTAGTGTTACTTTTATATTTATTATACTTGAGATAAATTTTTACCTTAAACTCTTTGTCCAGTTTTCAGAGAGAACAGATGAAATGCATGGAGTTTAATTTTAATACTCTGCTTAAAGTGCCAATAATTAGGGCTTAGTAATTATAATAGCTTATTTGTTGGAATTTTCACCCTTGGATTGTTTTAAATGGAAGAAGTATATATTCACCAAGCTATTGCATGCACTGCCAATGCTACCAGTCTCTTCAGCATCTATCCTTTGAAATACTTCTCAGATTTAAGTGTACGGTTATTGATGTGAAAGCCACCAGTGCATCATTTATCATTTTGACAAGACATTGACTCCACTGTGACTATAGAGTCTCATCTTTCATTATTTTTAAACACAGTGCTTAAAAGAGTTAATGTGGCTGAGTGTTATGTATTTGTTTAGGCGTTTGAAACACACTTGGCATTGCTGTATATATGAAATTGTCTTGGTTTTGTACAATAAATACCTTGAGTACAAAATATCATTCATTCCACATTAACATACAAAACCCACTTAAAGTAAAGGATGTGCATGCAGTAGAAAACTACACTGTTTTTGTCCTGTATTTTAGGGAGTGGCTTACAGGGTGTTCAGGGTCTCACTACTAGACCAGACTCATAGTGATTCTCCTGTTTACAGCCTCCCAAGTTCTGGGATTATAGGCGTGTGAAACCATGCCCAGTCTCAATCACCTGAATTGCAGTCTCAGCATGCCCCAGGGCCAGGGCCAGCATAGCAGGCCCAAAGATCAAACCACCAGCCCCTGAGTCTTCTTGCACGTGCTTTAATCCACTGAGCTATTTGGCCAGCCCTAGAAAACTACATTCTATGCAGAAAATTTATAACATTTATTTTCAAATACCTATCATTTAACATGTACCATTTTCTTCAATTTTCTGACTATATACACCATTTTTACTATTCTAAAATTATAATAGTCTTGAACAATTCTTATTCACTTCTTGTACTTATTTCTAACTTTGGCATCTAATATTAGGTACTTTTTGCATATACCTCTGTGCTGCCTATATGCATGCTTGTCCTTAGCAATCCATGTCTTATTAGAAGCTCTTCAAATAGGATGTTTACCAAAGAAAGCACGACCAAGAGCTGAAGGATGGAGAATAGTGGAGAGTGTGAGGGGATGAAAAGAATTAACATCTGTTAAATACAGTTATTATCGGGGGCCGGGGAGATGACTCAGTAGAACAAGCACTTCCCTGGCAAGGGCAAGGGCCTAAGTTCAGTCCCCAATTCTGTCAAAAAAATAAATAAAATAAATAAATAAATAAATAAATAATGCAGTTATTATGAACCCCATGATGTATTCATTGTAGAGAATAACATATGCCAAAATTTTTTTTTAAAAAGAATGACACCCAAAGACACACTTTAAAACAACCACAAAGTTCACATGCAAGCAAGGGAGATCCAGAATAACCAGATCAATCTGGAGCAAAAGAGCAAAGCAGGAAATATTGCGACCCTGAACTTAAGGTTGTACTGTGATGCTCCAGTAGTAAAAGCAGCATGGTACTGGCCCCAAATAGGTGTGTTAAGTAATGGAATAGACTTGAGAATACAGAAATAACTCCACGCATGCTCAGTCAGCAAATTTCGGACAAATGGAGCAAAAACACACCATTTCAGAAATGACCACTATAATAATGGTACAGAAAAACTGATTATTCACATGCAAAAAAAATGAATCCCGAGTCATATCTCTCACTCCGTACCAAAATCAAAATGGATATAAAGACAGAAACAATGAATCTGTTGGAAAGGTAAAATAGGAAAGATTTGTGAAGACACAGGTATAGGTAAGGGCTTTCTGGTCAAAATCCCAAGAGCACAAGAACCAATACCAAAATCAACAAAAGAGGCTATCTCAAATTCAAAAGCTTCTGCAAAGAAAATAAAATGGAGTAAGAGAAAACCTGAAGAGTGAGAAAAATTGTTTTTCAAGCTTCCTCAAAAGAGAAAGATAGCCTCTTTAATAAATGGTGCTGGAAAAATTAGCTTTACACATACCAAAAATAGGCCCGTGCCTGTCAATATGCACAAAACTACAGGTAAAATAGATCAAATATTTGAATATTAATATGAAACACTAAATCTTCTAGAAGAGAAACTAGGTAGAAACCTTAAAGACATAGGAGTAGTTAAAGAGTTCATGAACAAAACTCAAACTGCACAAGAGGTACTTCAAAGAATCAACAATTGGGATCTCATATTTTTGAGAAGTTTCTGCACATCACAAGAAATCACCAGCACAGTAAAACTAAAACCCACAAAATGGTAAACAATTACAGCAGACTGTTCTTCAGACAAATGACTCCGATCCAGGACATATAAAGAATAAAAAGGAAACAGGCCTCCAAAAGTCAAAGACCCAATCCAAAAATAGGCATCTGAGATTAATATACTTCTCACAAATGAAGAAATACAAATGGCAAATAAATATATGAAAAACTGTTCAACATCATTGATTATTCCAGAGATGCAAATTAAAATGACACTAAGACTGAGATACCATCTTATGCCAGAAAGAATGACTATCATCAAGTAGTCAACCAATGACAAATGCTGGAGGGGCTGTGGGTAAAAGGGAACCCTTCTCCATGGTTGGTGGAAATGCAGGCTGGTACAATCATTATGAAAATCAGTATGAAGATTCAAAAAGGCAGGAGTAGACATCCCATTAAAGCAGATAGTCACCTCTTTGATATTTTTTGCAAAAGAACAGAAATCATTCCACAGAAATATATGTTCAACCATATTTATAGCAGCACAATTTGTCATGACTAAATCTTGGAAACAACCCAGATGCCCATCAACTGATGAATGGATAAAATATACATGGCATTTAAAAATATAAATTCAGAGCTTTTTTAAATAAATTGATGCACCTAGAGAGTATATTGGTAAGTGAAATATATCAGACACACGTGTGCAAACATTGTATTATCTCACTGGTGTAAAAACCTGAAAGAGTAATAAAAGTCTAAATGGTACAACAGATACTGTGGAAGGGAAATAAATTGTACAATAGGCAGAAAAAACTGGGATGGAGAAAAGGACAATTGAAACAAGGGGAAAACATATATTTAGATATATATGAAGAATAGTTTGGATTATTGAAATGTCATTTTCTGCTGATATTTTGAAAAGTGCAGTTAAAGCTTAAAACATTTTTTGTCTGATATCTTTCCTCTTTTGAATTTCTTACAACTTGTTTGTTATTGTTTTTTTTTCTTTAAATGAATCTTACACGTTTATAACTAGTAATCTGAACAACTAATTTGATGATAGCATCATGTAATACAGCAGATTGTTGAATTTCTATTACTTTGCTTAGTAAAATCTCATATTGTTCCTAGTATTTTTCTGTCACTATTTTGTGTTCTTAAAAAAACAGCACCAATATCTAGACTACATGAAGAACTAAAGCAAAAATATAAATAAAATAAAAGTCCTAATCAAAAAATTGGCAAATAAGTGAATAGACACCTTTCAAAAAATTAAAAATGTCATGTACAAGTATCAACTAGTCACAATGAACATAAGTATTATCTACACATGTACAAATAAAGACAATAAATTAAAAAAGAAGGGCTAAGGAGATAGCTCAGTAGAATAAGTGCCTGACTGGTAAACTCAGGGTCCTGAGTTCAATTCGCGGTCCCAGAACCAAAAAAAAAAAAAAAGAAAAGAAAAAAAGAAAGAAAGTACAAATGGCTAGTAAGTACATGAAAAAATAAATGTTTAACAACTTTGGATATTAAAGAAATACAATTCAAAACAACACTGACATTTCATCATAATTCAGTGAGGATGGCTGTCACCAATGACTCAAAAAACAACAAATCCTGATGATGCAACCAGTAAGGAACTGGGAGAGTATGGTGGCAGCTAAGGACCACCAGTGGCCCTACTTCCTTTTGCCACAATCAGATTATTTGTTTCAATCTAGAGGATTTCATTTCAGTTTTCTTTTCTGTAATGAGTGCACATCTCCCCACCTTTTCAGAACATGCATTGAGCAGTGTTTCTCTTCCAAGTCTCTGCAATGTACTTTCTTCTCTAATCAGCCAAGTAGGAGCCTCCTAATCTTGATAGATATGATTTCCTCCCTGCTCTCAAATATTTCCTTTCTCATTTCCAAAATGTTCTCCCTGCTGGAAATAAAACTCAGGCCCTTGCATTCACCAGGCTCCTACCTTCTTTTTGATTTTGCACTTTAAGTTGTTTATATTTAGTTTCTCATATTAGAAAACTTAGTGATAACACATTTTGCATCTGTTTTATTTCACTTAGCATTATGTCTCAAGATCCATCTATTTCTCTACACATAACTCATGTTTATCCTTCCCTATCATAACTTTTCTATCCATTCATCTAGTAAACATCATATAGGCAGGCCATTTTTCAAATATTGCTATTGAAAATTGTGCTGCTATAAAAATGGATATGCATAAATCACTGTAATATGATTTTAGCTCTTTCAAGAACATACACAGAAGTATAACTGCATCATATGGAATGTCTATTTTTAATTTTTTTTCTTTTGGGGGAACCTCCATACTGATTTCCTGGCAGCTATTTCTCCATTTTTCTTCTTTTTCTCTTTTTAAAACTTTACTTCCTCTATTCATTTAACTTGTTTTTCTCATCTTATCTACCTTCTTCTCTTCACTCTCTTCCTCTCCACCTTTCATATGATATGTGAAAAGCATATATATCTGGTACAGAAAGAGAACAGGAAAAAAACAGTGCTTTAAATTTAGTGGTACCACTCATAACCACGTAGGCTATCCATTAACAGAATGCCAAGAGCCAAAAATAATTACAAATACATTTACAGGTTAACAATTTCACAACTTTTCTCAATCTTTAATTACACTTACCTCCTTCTGCATCTCTTTTACAGCCTACAAAATATTATCCCAAGTCTCCGAAACAGTAGTACTTTATGCTCACTATAAAAATAACTCCAAAGTTTGGTTGCTTATTTTCATTATTGATATTTTTATAGCTTAGTCTCTTTATTGTTGTACCCCTTTACAGTTGTCCTTCCACTTCACTTCCCCTAGTCCTCAATATCCCTGTTGTTTTGTTTTGTTTTGTTTTGTAATAGCATTATAATATATTCTGTATCGGACACTATTAAACAGAAACTGTTTCAAATCAAGCTTTGATATTTATGACTGGTCTATGGTTGAGTCTGTTGGTGCTGTTGTAACTAGCAGGATTACTCTTTGTAATACACTGTCTGTGTCAAACCCAACTAAAGGAAAAGTTTGAAATGGTTAAGGTACTTCTTGAAAAATAAATTCAAGGTCATGTCACTGGAAAAGATAACTTTATCAAATAGAATTTCATACTGTAAAACAATCTCTTTGCACTATTTTATATTAACTTTAGAAATGAAAAAGTACAGGAACAAAAAGCTTCTGAAAACTTCCAACACCCCAGACATATCCAAAGGCCTTTGATGGAGAGGAAGTCATATACAATATAGCTGAACTATGCAAGATGATCAAAAGGGAAGGAAAAAATCTGATAATATGATATTTACACATGAGGGTCTGATTCATTTCACTTATGAGTATAGCATCTAGTTGCATCCACTTACCTATAAAGGTATAAAGTTTGTCATTCTTTATAGCTGCATAGTAATCCAATGTATAAAAATACCACATCTTGGCAACAGATTTGATGATAAAAATAGGTAACAGGGACAGCCAAATAGCTCAGCGGATTAAAGCACCTGCAAGCAGGTACAGGGGCTGGGGTTTCAGTCCCTGGGGCCTACCTTGCCAGCCGCACACCCAGGACGTGCAGAGACAGCAAATGAGACTGGCCATGGTGGTGTGCGCCTGTAATCCCAGCTCTTGGGAGGATGTGAACAGGCAAATCACTATAAGTTCAATGTAGTAGAGACCCTGAACACCCTCTAGACCCTTCCCTAAAATACAAAAATAAAAAAAAACAGATAACATAATGGCCATTGTTAATTTTCTATTCTTATTTTGAAAATCTGCTACATATCTATTGTTGTATGTCATCCTGCATCTATCTTTGTTTCTATTTGTTTTTGCTTTTGCTTTTACTCTTAAAATTAAATTAAATTAAATTAAAAAGAAAGAGAATCAAAGGAATGACAGAAAATGCAATGCAATGACAGGAATATCATCACAATGATAATATTTAATTCGCAATATCTTGCAATGATGGCTCTCAATATAAAAATGGACTCAATACCCCAAGTAAAATGGATCAAAACCTAAAATGACATGGTTATCAAAGGCTTGAGACATTGAATCCAGAATAAGTTCATATACTAAAAATCAAATGACAAAAGCAGCTCTGCATCAGGACCCCAAATCCAAGAAGGAGTAGCAATATTATTATCAAAGTAGACTTCAGGCCAAAACCATTAGAGGCAAAAGAGACTATGAGGTATTAGTTAAGGGAGCAATTTAACAGGAAGAGGTAATGATTGTAAGCATCTATGCCCTGGATACTCGTGCACACATCTATAAAACAAGCAATACTGAACATAGAAGATCAAATAAACATACTCACCTTCACAAATAACTTAACTAGAAAAAAAATCAGAGCTAAAATACGCCTTCAAAGGCAGAAACTTAATAGATATCTATACAATGACACACTACACTACCACAGAATACATATTCTTCTCATCAGCATACAGCACTTTCCCCAAAATGGGGACTATACCAGCCAATAAACCTCACTCTAAAAAATACAAAATAAATGCAAATACAATAAATGCAAAATAATAAAAATTATCCCATGTGCACTATCAGATCATAGTATACCTGAAATTAGACATCAAAGACAATAGAAACCATAGCAACTTTATAAATAATTGGATATTAAATGTCATGTTTCTGAATACTCAATGAATCACAGGGAAAAAATGAAGAAATTGAGTAATTTCTACAATCAAAACCTAATGTCAGAGTCCTAGTTTAGGCCCGGTGAGTGTGTGGGAGAGCTTCTGGCTACCCTGCGCGTGTGGGACCTACTACTGGTCCCAGCTTAGGCGCAACATGGGTGAGACCCTCTTCCACCCACTTGGGATGCCGCCCACCAATGCACAGCACCTCCCCAACCTGCCCACCGAGTAGGAATTTCTGCTGGGTTCCGGGAACCCCCAGACCCAGTGCTAGCCCAAGCCTGATCTTCACCTGAACTTCAGTAAGTGCTAAGATTAAACTACAACAAAGATCTACAACAAAGGTCAGAAGACAGTGCTACACAAAATGATGATAAGGAACAAAATGC
>NDGM011257436.1:0-11431 GCA_002564305.1 Octomys mimax
GGTTAACAACCTAAGTTTGCAGACCAAAATTAGAGAAAAAGGAGGGCCACAAGGAAAGCCAAGTTTTTGGCCTTAGCCTTCCAAAGTCAATTAAGACTCAGGACATATGAGAACTTGTACTGTAATGTTACGTGACTCAGTAGTGTCCAAAATTTTCTGATCAAGGAGATTATGGGGCCAAAGAGGAAAGTGATCGANGATGTAGAGTGTGCCTAAGGAGAGTCACATGGAGAAAAAACATTCTCTCATGCTTTGACAGGGAGCACATTGGCCAAGCAATGACCGTGACTCATCCACGTGGCTGACACTGGCAAAGTATCTACAATCTGAGGTACAGGATCTCAGTATAAATCCTGAGGGGATTTCATTGACCTTATCAGATCCAAAAGCTACAACTCTTGTTGCATGGGTCTTGTTTTATCTTGGTCTTAACCATCCAGCAGAAAAGTATAAAAAGGAAGTCTGACTACTTTTCAAGGCTAGTCTTTAACTGTAACACTCAGGAATGTTGAGGCAAACAGACTATTATGCGTATTTTAATTCAAATGGGAAGAAACTGAATACAAGGAATAAACAATTCAAATGAGGAAAAGGCAAAAAGAAAGGAAAAACAGGAAGGGGGTAAACCATATAAGTATACACACAGGATAGCAGAGATAATTGCGCTGCTTATTTCTGTTGGTTTTCAAATATAGCAGTTAATGTTTAAAATTGTTACTTTGACCAACTCTATATGCTAATATCTGTTATCTAACCAACTTCATTGAGGACAGCAATGTGTAATATAACAACCACTGTTGATTACCTTTCATGTTGTTCTTTTAAATGTGTATCATCTCTAATGTTGAATCTACTATATTTATACTGTCGTTAAAATAAATTTAAATAATAAAAAGGAAAAAGGATAAGGAAAAAATTAAGATTAAATAAAAGGAAGGTTAATTTTTAATTGTTTGATCAGTCTTGAATGCAATATCTGGTAATCTGAGCAACAAAGTTGATGATAGCAATATGTAGTATAAGAGCCATTGTTAATATTCTGTTCTTGTTTTGATATTCTATACCATTTTTATTGTTCTGTGTTTCATTTTTGTCACAACCTACCAGAGCTAACTCAACTACAAGATGGAATCTTCCCTTCTTATTCTCAGCCAAGAGAGAGATTATTTTCCTAGTTTTGCTTCTGATTTCTCTCTATATCACTAGATTGAATAAAAATTTTGAAAAACAGTTCTTCACTACAATAGACACATTTCATGTGCTCCATAACCACATGTGACTAGGGGCTACACTGTAGTGCAGTACATGTATAGAAGAGATCAGGCATTCTAGAGAGTTCTATTGTTCAGCAAGGGCCTCTTTCAACTTCCAGAAAACTGGAATTTCTACTGGGCCAGATGCAACCTGTACTACCTACTAATTAGAATCACTGAAATCAGATTCACTTGAACTTATCTTCTCTCTAACCGTGGCCAGAGAATGATGCTCATGATTGAAAGTTAATGAAGAAATTGAAAATTATTTTTAAGACCTTATGTGAAATGACCTATGCTGAAGCTGTAGTTTATACAATAACTACTAGCTGAGTAGTGGGCCAGAAGATTGGGCAGTGGGGAAAAGGGAGGAACCAGGCAATGGACTTAAAGTCTTCAGAGTGAAGAGACCAGGTTTCAATCCCCAGTCCTGCATGCCTTGCCAGCCTCACTCCTGGGGCGGGCTGAGCTGGCAACATAACTTGAGCATGGTGGCACATGTCTTTAATCCGAGCACTTAGGAGACTTAAAACAGGAGGATCATTACACATCTGGGCTGTGTAGTGAGACCCTATACCAAATATATAAATTTTAAAAAATTGTTCAGCAACTGAGTATTGCCAGTCAATGAAACTGGAGTACAGAATCACAGAAAGCAACTCTGACTCTGATTTATATTGGCCTTTTTATTTTCACCATCTTCATAGAAGAAATCCCAGAAGGAATAGAAGGGGTTATGCTAACATCTGAAATTTCTCATGAAACTTGCATTTTAAACAGATACTTAATTTTCCTAATGTATCAATGGAAAGAATTAGGCAAAGTGCAATAAGTCCTGTATTTAAGGACCATTTCCATTGAACAATTGTTTTAGTCTAGAATATTAATTACCTATTTTTTAGTTATAGAAGTTTTAAAGTCTATAGGCATTTTATAAAATGCAAAAATGCATAAAATAGTATTTTATAAAATTACCCATAAACATGTTTCCCAAATGAGTATTATTATCACTTTGGGAAATTGGATTCATTCTGCAAGAATTTATGGGACATAGGCCGTGTGCCAGGAAAATGATTGGACATTGGAGGTGTTTCAAGAATGAAAGAGATACAGTCCTTGTGTTCCTAGAACTTAGTCCAGAGAAGGAGAAAACTATGAATTATTAAATGAACTAAATAGTGCCAAATGTTGTTGAATACTCTGAAGAAAGATATGGCAGTGTGAAGATGATAAGGACTGATAGAAATGCAACTAAAAATAACCAGTCTGGGAAAGTCTAAGAACATGGTATTTGGTCTGGAAGTTGAATGACAAAAAGGTGCCATCTCTTTGAAGATCAGAGAATACTGTATTGCAAGGCAGAGAGAATAGATTGCAAAAGCCTTTTGGAAAAACTACTTGAGCTATTCAAGGAACTAATAAAAGGTCAATGTGGTTGCAGCACTGAGAAACAGGAATGCATTACATGCTCAAAGTTTTCTGCTGAGACTTAAACATATATTTTACATTATATGTTTATTTTATATAAGATCATTTTCTTTGTCTTTGAGAAGCTTTTAATTTAATGGTATGTAGTGATATTATATAGTTTTGCTATTTTATTGTATTTATTCAATATTACTAATGAGGTTACTAGTAGCAAGTTTTGTTGCTAATCAGTCCGGTATCTTTTTAGGAGTTTCTTTTGCTTGTTCATTACAGGCTTTTTCTTTGACTTGGAGAATTTTCCCAAGTGTCTACTGTACCACTCCTGTCTGCATATTTAAGAATGAAACAGTAAAATTGTATTTCAAAAGTGCAAACAATGCACTGTTGACTGATGGACTTCAATGTGATAGGTGGCCACGTAGCATTAACCTAGCTCATTTATCCAGAGATGAATAATATTCTAATCCCCCCTCTACTGGCTTGCCTAGATTCTGAAATCTGCACTGTTTGAGGGAGATCAGAAACACGGATTTATTTATGCTTACATATGTTGGTTTAGTACAACTCAGTCCATTAAAGTTGCATGACAATATAACATATCAGACATAATATAATTTATTTTAGCAAAATTAATATAAATCACTTTCTTTATATATATGTCAGTGGCTTTACCCTGAAAACCTAAATTTGAATCTTAGGCCTACTACCCACTGTGATTTTTCTGAAAGTTACTTATTCTCTGTGTCAGCTTCCTTTCCAAGAAATACGGATAGTAGAATCTCCTATATGGGGTTATATTGCATCATACAATGTGTTAAAATATTTAAGTACTTTGATGTCATTACTTTCCTTTTTGGTTCCAGGGATCAAATTCAGGACTTTGTGTTGCCAGGCAGACACTTATGAAGCTGAGCTATATCTGAGCTATTTATGCACTTTGGAACAGTTCTTAATATACAAGGATTTGTATCTAATCATAAATGAATATTACTACCCATTCTATCAGTACTAAGCTATTGTAATATTATACTTATATTATTGTAAAGAGCATAGAAGATGTATTTGACTTCCTTTTTTAGCTTTAGCTGTTAAAACATGGACCAAAGAAAGGATACTATAGGGAAGTGAATTTTGGTTAAAATAAGGAAAAGATGACCTTTTCTAACATTGTAAGCAGCCAATCCTGGAATAAACCACCTCGAAATTAAATGAGATCCTTGTTTGTGGAAATATTCAAGAGAAAATCTATGAAACTTTTTACAGCACTGTGAGAAGGAAATTTCTAACAGAAAGTCACACTGGGGTTGAGGGTATAGCACAGCAGCATGGTGAGTGCTTGGCAAGCATAAGGTCCTGAGTTCTGTTCCCAATACAAGAGAAAAGAAAAGAAAAGGAAAGAAAGAAAGAAAGAAAGAAAGAAAGAAAGAAAGAAAGAAGAAAGAAAGAAAGTCCCACTGCACTGAATGAATACGAGGTGGTTTTAGAAAAATTCTGACATTTACAACATTGTAACCTTGCAAAATGACATTAACTGGTTTAAAAGGTGGAGAAGAGGGCAAGCCAGATAGCTCAGCAGATTGAAGTGGATTAAAGATCTGGGTTCTGTCCCTGGCCTGCTGTGCCAGGCCCACACCTGGGGCATGCTGAAGTGGCGATTGAGACTGGATGTGGTGGGGCATACCTGTAATTCCAACACTTGGGAGGCTGAAAATAGGAGGATTACTTCCAGTCTGATCTGTGTAGTGAGTCCCTATACTAAATACAAAAGAAAAGTTAGAGAAGGCAGACTTGTCAGTGTGACTCTAGTTTTTATTTACTCTATAGTTTCAACTAGACAACAATAAAATTATGTCTTGGGCAAACTGTGAGGCTTTATCACATACAAGCATTTTGGAGAAATAAGTTTGAGTACAGAGTAAATATATTCAATAATCTTAGTTACTTTGGGGATTTCTAGGCAAAACTATTTCATGAGGAAGAAAAGTAATTCAGATTTTTCTTACCCAGTGATATATAATTCAATAAAATGAGCAATCAAATTCATTGAAGTTGCTATTAGACATAATGCTATGAGTGGGTGGCCTATAGTTACAAAGAAGCTCAAGATTACTTAAACTTTAAAACAGCATCTTTCTTGGCTTAATAAGAGCAACTGCATTTGTTAATATTCTGAAACTCAGAATCCCTGCTGAATCTTTTCAGCAATGAGTTACACTATTTAAAAATACTTTATCTGAAATTTTATTCCTCTCGTTTCATTTTATTTTCAAAGTACAGCTAGTAATAACATTCACAGTGACAGTTCTGTGTATTTAAAGATCCTAAGTAGTTGCTGAGATTGGAAGCAAATGAACCCTTAGTGCCCATGATCGAAAGTGAATCAGAAGCTTTGAATTGCTTTTTCAGTAAGAAAATGTTACACTGATACAGCCCCTTTTTTCCTGTGTATCAAAAGACACTTCTTTACAGAATGAGAATATCTTGACACAAGTCCTATAACCTACATGAAGAACACAGTTGTAAGGTGGAAATTAAGAACATAGCTTAAATCTTGATGGTGCAATGTTAGGCATGTACTTAAACTTCTGAAACCTCAGTTTTCTTTATGATGTAGGAATGCAAATGCTACATCAAGATTAATATAAGGATGAAGAGAAATGCCATACATAATATCATTTTTGTGAACCCTAGCAAAGAGCAGTTTTTTAGGAAATGAAATTTAAGGAGCTGGATGAGTGCTTTTGATACCTAGAGCGGGCACAATGGATAGAGTCAATGTGGATAAAAGATAACAGAAATCATACCTCTCTGACTGACAGAATTAATCTGACTCTTCAAATGTGAAAACCTTATCACCAAACATTCCTACTGCTTTCCCTCGAGCTCCCAAAATTGCCATATCTCCACAGCCTCCTGTAGATTAGGATCCTCTCAGTATGAGCACATCTATCTTGACCTACCTCTTGCATTTCCTATGACTTCTGTTACTTATTCCCAGAACTGGATTGGACTGTCTCCCATGTAAGCATTTCAGGTTGTGCCTGTCTGAAGGTTTTTTTCACTTCCCCCATGTTTCTTCATCCCATAGTTGCTAACTTTTTATAGGCTTGTGTTCCAGAGCACTGGGCCACAGTGTAATGAGCAATGGGATAGGATAGGACTTCCACCTTATCAGCTAATCTAGACACTAATACTCGAACACCATCAGCTAAATGAGATTATGCAGAAACATAAACTCCTCTATCTTTGAAAATAGGTTCATCACCTTTCATCAGTGTTTAATTAATCTTGGTAGCTGTCTATCATTACATTCATTGTATGCAGTGCCATGAAAAGTGATTTACAATCAGATCAATTGCAAAACATCAAGGGAATAGTAAAGTAAATTATGTTACATCCACATGATAAACCATTATGTAGCTATTAAAATGATGTTTACAAAGAATTTTAATGACATAAAAATGGTAATGACAATGCATAGTGAATAAAAATAAGTTACAATAATAAGCCATATAACATGATTTTAAAAAACTAAGAAAAATGATATATATCCACATCCATATATAAGTTAGCATAACCTATGCTATGAAGAGTACATATATAAAACACAAAGTGTATTTATTTAAGCATTCATATGTTTCTATAGTTGCATGTAAAATGTACTAGAAGTAAATATGCTGTTAACCCTTCATTCATAGGTGAAGGTATTATAGGTAATGTCTTTTGGTTCCTATTTTACTCTTATTTTTCTCACTTGACATTCTTCACTATGCAACAATGTACTCTATAACCAATAGTAAAGCAGCATGCTTTTTAATTGTTATAACTCAAGTTGTGTTTGAGCTGTGAAATCAATTAGTCATTAACATAGTTAATATTTGCATCTATCCTTTCAATCTTGAGTCAACACAATTTACTAGAGTACCAAGGCCAAATGAGGAAGTTTTCTCCACAAAGACTTACTTTAAAAGTATGTTAAGTTGTTATAGAATTAGATACAGAACATTTCTGATATGACCCATATCCTATTTTACATAAGTGGGGTTGTATTTGTCCAAATAATAATCTCATCCAAAGATACTGATATATTTATCTTTAGAACTTATGAAAATCACATTATATGGGAAAAATGATCTTGTAAACATGATAACTTGAGTATCCTAAGATAGAGTTTAATGCAATCATATAAAGTCTTTTTTTGTGTGTGTGGAACTGGGTATTGAACTCAGGCGCTTGTGCTTGCCAGGCAAGGGCTTATCCTACTGAGCCATCTCCCCGACCCCCATATAGAGTCTTTTAAGTGAGAAGAAGAAGCAGAAGACCGTGGAACCATGAGGACAGGGATGGATGGGACTAATATGGCCACAAAAGCAAGTAATGACTTCAACCGCCAAAAGCTAGGGAACTGTATTCTACAGCTGTCTCATTCCTTGGAAGAAATACCTGACACTCACAAATTAATGAAAATATGCTTATTCATTTCAGAGTTTTTAGTGGTTACAAATCATGCTTGGCTGTTTCCAAGGTATAAATGCGAGTTTGGAAAGGCAGGGAGGAGTAAAGCTGTTGAACCCATGATAGCAAGAAGCAAAGAAGGAAGAAAAGGGATGTGGATAAGAATCTACCCTTCTTGATCACCCCTCCCCATGCAGGGACCCACTTCCAACCAAGCTCCAGCTCCTAACAACACATTGAACTACTGAATTCATCAGTAGATGAATCTGAGTATAGCTCCTCATAGTTCAATCACCAAGTAAATACATGACATGTTCAGGGGACATTTTAGATCTAAATCACCAATGAAGCAAAGAAAAAAATCTACACTAGAGCCTTTGAAAAAGAAGAGTCAGGGTCTGGGGAGATGGCTCAGTGGAATAAGTGCTTCCCTGGCAAGCACAAGGGCCTGAGTTCAATCCCCGGTTTCGAAAAGAAAAAGAAGAGTCAAAACAACACCATGAATTTGTAACTAATTTCAGGCTTCTGGCCTCAGCAATGGTGATAAAATAAGAGTGGTGATTTTAGTCCCAATGGTTAATTTTTCATTGCATCCAGAGTTACACTGCAATGCATGATACTTGGTCCATAACTATGAAGAGTTCCTGGAATAAATATGGGGTTGGGTGAGGGCTAAAAGGAGGCAATTATAAAATGTTATAATTGGAAAACCCTCTGTTCTGGCTGGGAAGACCTTCTTAAGATGACACCAGAGCTGAGCCTTAGAGGATTACTACACAGGTACAAGGACTTGACCATCAGTTTCAAGGGATATGAAGCAACAGGCCTGGGAGGGAAATACTTTGTGGTTTCAGTTGTATGGGACAAACTCAGCACTTAAGCTCAGTGCTCAGTGGAAAGAATCTGTAGGGCAAAAAAGGGACGTTCTTAGACTGAGAATCAAAAGGTAAGTGCTTTATCATTGCTCGCCTATTAACTAGGTTTGTAGTTTGGGGCAAGTCACCAAATTTTCTGCTCCTCAGAATATATATATATATATATATATATATATGTTAGTAATAGGTTTCTAAAGCTCTCCTGCCATTTTGAATTTCCTTACATCATTTTAATGACACTGGTAGAGAGAAGATTATGAACTAGTATGTATTGGCTAGTGAATTTCAAACATTTATAATACCTTGGTAAGCAATATGAACACTTAAATTATGAAACTGCAAATAAAATATGGAATGTGTTGTGATAAGAATATATTTGTGTGAGTTGAATTCTATGTAAATATTTTGCACAAACGCCAAGCTCTGACACTCAGAAGGCATACAGATGTTTATTGTATAATATCATGGTTCAAAAATATTTTTATCTTAAAATATTTATGGTAAAATGAAGTTGACTCCTGAATTAAGTTTAGAAATTGAATTGCAGATGAATTGGTACCCATGTGGGGAAAGATGAATTCAAACAAAAAAGGTTAGCACTAGGTGAAAAATGTTTTTTAGTATCCATTTTATGTCACAGTGATGACTTAATGTACAAAGGCTGCCCAGCTGCCTAAAAATAAAACTTGTTTTGATTCTTCACTGATACCCTAATAATATTAAAACTCTCTCTTAGGATAGAAAGTAAAGCGAATTTTTGCTTGTGAGTTTCTTCTTCATTGTTTATGCATGGCATTTTGTGTATGCTGATCCTATAGCTTCGTGCATTTTCTTATGTGGCTTCTCTTGCTTTCTCAGGTAAGGTCAGTAAGAGAGACTCAAATCTTCATTACTGTATACTTCATTTGACATTGGATTTATATGCCAGGAATCCTCCTCATCTTTTCTCTGTAGAAGTCTTGTATACCTTTTAAAGCCTACTTCATTTACTAGGTATTTAGTGTTTTCCTGAATTCCTTTTCCCTGTACTGTTGGAATTTCTTACTATGCATTAGGGAAGTTTCCCATGGTTTGGACATGTATAATATCTGCAATTTTGGGGAGAAGGTCTATTTTGGCTCCTGGTTTACATGGTGTCAGTTCCATAGACAGTTGGTTGTAAGGCAGAAACTTATGGGAGCAGTGTGTGGTGAGGGAAAGTTGCCCACTTCATGGTGATCAGGAAGAAAAACAGAGGGAAGAGCACCGAGAGAAAAGTGAAAGGGAGCAGATACCGTCTCTCTCAGCCTATGCCTCCATCACTGGCTCAGACTTATTTGAAAGTGTATTTCATTGATCTTTCAGGCAAATCATGTTGAAAATCAAGATTAACAGTCATTGAAACCTCAGCTTAGCCACACTATTATGTTCTTTTATTACTGACCCTAAAGTTGGAGTGCAAATTCAGTACTGGAATTCTCTTCACACACATGTTATTCTTATCTTCTATGAAGTCAAATTCTGAAAATAAGAAATCACAGAATGGAATCTGAAAGCACAGGCTCTTTGGAAATATGCAAAGAAATCATAATTGATATAATTTATGAATGTGCACTCAAATCTACTATTCATGATAATCTCTTGAGGAAATTGTGTAGTGTCTGTCTAATAGCTCTTTCATAATTTTTTCTTCTGACTAGCTGCAAAGAAGTTTCCATATCCAGGACTAAACATTGCTACAGTTAATCATCTTTCTCCCCTCATTATTTCTTGGTCTCATAATTGGTCTAGAAACATAAACATAAATATTTCACACACATGTAGCTTATTTGTAATTCAAATTCACTTACTTTTTTCAAATAATCAGATTTAGGATAGTTTCAGAGTTCCTTGTGCATCCTTTATTTCAACAAATGTCTACCAGTATAGATATTAACAAAACAATGACCAGCAGTTTCAGTGAGGCTGGGTTTAAACTAGCTCTGCCAGAAATATTTTGTTGAACATATTCTAGAGATGATATACCTCCATAGGTGAATATTAAATGTAGATGAAGGTTTTAAGAAATTGCTTCAAACTTCAGTAGCCTTCAAGGCTTCCTTTCTGCTCATAGAAGGAATTCCTCTGTCAGGATTAGCACTGGCATGAGGGAAGTGAGGCACTAGCAGGAGGTGCAGGCAGGAATGGTCTGTGCCAATTGATTTTTTCGTTTTTATGTATTTGGCACACGGTCTCACTATGCAGCTCAGACTCATAGTGACCGTACTGTTTTTCAGCCTCCCCAGTGCTGGGAGTAGAGGCATGCGCCATCACACCCAGACTCAGTTGCCAGCTCAGCTTGCCCTGAGGATGGGGCCTGCATGGCATGCGGGACAGGGGTCAAACCCTGGTCTCTGCACTTGCCAAATAAGGTGATTAGTCTGCTGAGCTATCTCATCGGCTCTGATCTCTGTCTTTAAAAGTCTGGTATTTCATGTAATACAAGTTTGGATTGATTTTTATTTTACAATTTTTTTTGCACTTTTTTCTTTTGATAAGCATATATTTTTGGTACATACCAATTATATTCATCATGAAGAACTGGTACATATACATATCACATTTGGATACTTTTAACTCTCTTCTCCTCCAGCTCTTCATTTTCTTCCAATTTCCAGGTCCTTCCCTCATCTCCATAAAGCCTACATCCATGGTTCCTATAACTTTTATTTTGCCATGTAAATTATTTATACATGGGGGTTTTTTATAAGAGAAATAAATCAATAGTTATCTTTGTGCATCTGTTTTATTCACTTTAAAGAAGTGTTCATTTTGCACGTTTGTTGTACCTTCCTCAATTTCTCACTGGAGATGAGTTTCTCTTTCCTTTCCCTCCTAGCACATGTACATTATTTAATATGCTGATTTTTGTCTGAGCCTGGAATTTCCAAGCTAGTCAAACTCACCCATCAGGATAGATGACATCCCTACATGGTTTATCAAAGCCAGTGTTTACAAAAGTATCACTTAAGAGCTGTGTCTTGCCAGGGGCCTCTGGATGCCCATAAGCTACCAAAATACTGCAATGGTCCATATTGGCAAATGGCTTTGTGATGTCCAGTGCTGCTTACATTTGTGAGATATTTTATAATTCTATGTGAGGAAAGAGATAGGCTACAAGAAAGTGAACTACTACTTTTGGTACAGTAATACTTAAGACATTTGCTCTGAATGAAAGATTAATCCTTTAAGATCAACTTAATGTCTACACATATTGGGTTTTTTATTCAAATGCATTCAATGGTAACAAGAAGGCACTTTCTCTTAATTTCTGAATTGTGTGATACATTATGGTCAGCTTTTTCAATGCATTATATCTAGCTGCTCAGGAATGAAAATCAATGTATGTAGATTGAAGGACATTGATCCAAATTCCTAGGTGGATTTTTTCAATGCCTTTAA
>NDGM011257442.1:0-15225 GCA_002564305.1 Octomys mimax
GAAGAATGTATGCAATGTGTGAATTATTGAAACTGTCCTACCAATTTGATTTGAAAAAAAAATAAATGAAAAATCTGTCCGAAAAAAAAAAAAGACTCTCACAATCCTGTGACATAATAATGCTTGATTTGATGCGGGACATATGCTCAGTGAATTCACTGTGTGCATGCACTGTGCCTGTTCCATATGTGTTATCCAAAGAAGGCACGGTCCTGGCCTCCTAGACAGCGAGACTCTTTCAAGATCCACACAGGCACACTGGACTGCCCACTTTTCCCCTTAGCTGCGTGGGCTGCCTTGGGCATGACCTGCTGGAACCAATATTCTCACTGAGAGTTGCCATATGTAAATGGAAAACCTATTCTTAGCATATTAGAATACAGTCATAAGTATTCCCCATTTTAACTTTGAACTTATGCGCTATAGCAGTGATATTACTCCCCCCATTCCACAGATAAAGAAAACGAGGCCCTGAGGATGTAAGTGACTTCTCAAGATGACCTAAATTGGATTTAAACCCAGTCTGTGTGGCTCCAAAGCCGCATCCATCTTTGCACATCTCACTGGCTCTCGATAAACACAAGAGCATTAAATCCTTGACATTCACGAGAGTAATCCTGAGATGTCTGGAAGCTCCCAATTTACAAATTCCACTTTAGCGGATAATCACCTCCATAAAACATCTATTTTCTAGCTGGGCCTCATCCCTTCCTGGTCTTCTCTATGTCCGCCCTATTTCCATGACTGACAATGGTGGCTAAGGTTCTTTACAGGGCAATTTGCTAATTTTCTGGGGATTGTGCCGGGAGGGTGGGCAGAGAACAAGAGAGCCCTGCAGAGAGATGAGTGCTGGCCTGGCTGCTTGGCTTGCTATGAGCCACACGCTTGCAGCCACACAGCAGATCAGCTTCCTGCAGCACTTAGCCAAGGTTGGGACAGGACCTGATCATCGCAGTGGTCAGATGGACCTATTCACTGCTGAGAACACACACACACACACACACACACACACACACAGGGATTTCACACAAACACAGCCCTGCATTCCGGGAAGAGATACTAATGGAGCTGCTTCTAGGGGGCCAGCAAATGATGGCCAAGTTTCTGAAAGCGTGGCCTAAAATTGAAACTTTAAATTATACATTGATGAACATTTTGTTTTCTTAATGGTCTGCATTTCATAATGACTGTTAGAATAAGTGGGGCGAGTAGAGCAAACCATGATTTCACAGAAAATATGCCTGATTTTCCACCGAGGGCAACGACATGAAAGTTTCCTCTGAAACTATAGTGAAGTCAACAGAATGAGCCACTTCAAAGGAAAATATTGGTACTGGAGTGATTGGTGATGGCTAAATTTGGGATACCTTGGCCTGGAAGGTAGGAGGTGGACAGAGATGTGGGCATCAAGGATGGAGAAACCTGAGGCCAGCTCCCAAGGGGATGTGGAACTTCAAAGAAATGTCTTGTGTTCTGGCTCTTAGACAAGGGTAGGGGGAAAACTAACTCTGCATTGCCATTAGTAATTATGTGTAGAGCAGACTGTGCAATGTCAAGAGAATTCAGTATACAGGAAGATCCCTCTGGGAAGAATTAAACAAATCTTCTTTGAAGAGGTGCATATAAAAACAGGTTTCACTGGTGCTATAATCAAACACTCTTCTAGGGCCTTTTTTAAACTTAAAAGCCTTTTTTAGTATGGAAAATTTAAAATAAGCTGAAGAAGACAGAATAGTGTAAAAATTTCCATATACCCATTCCCAGCTCCTCCCGATCATTTCTTAACCCTCTAAATGAATGACCACTCAGTAGGGAGGTAGGAGAACTGGAGTCTAGTCATAGCTCTGCCACCAATTGGGCACGTGCCTTTGCTCAGGCCACAGAGTCTCTCTGAGCCTCCATTTCCTCTTCTGGAACATGAAAAGAACAGGCTAGGTGCTCACCCAGGAAACTCAGCACCCCAACCCACACCTGCAAGTGTGTGAAACAACAGCAAAAGGTCCGTGGCGCTGCGCAAAATGTGGTGATGGGAAATGTTATGGTTTGTGTCTAGTTGTCCCCCTAAAAGCCTCCTGCAGTCTTGGGGTGACTTCTGGAGTTTGTGATTGATTATTGAGGGTGCGGATGCTGCACCTGCCCTGGGGCAGGTAATTTGCATTACATTGAAAGGTGGGAAGAGAAGCTTGTTGCTTGAGCTGCTGCTACCCTTCCCTCGCTCTTGCTCTTTGCCACCGCCATGAAAGATTGCCCTCTGCCTTGCACTGCTGCCTTGGAACCAGCTGAATATGGACTGAAACCTCCAGTAACTGTGAGCTAAATAAACCTTTCCTTCCTTCATTTTGGGTGTCGGGTATTTGTCCCAGCAATGAGAGAAGAATAACTAAGACAGGAAAATTAAATTGACAAGGTCTTTCCGCCCTTGTGTCTCTGTGCAACCTTTCTGAGCTTAAAGAACTGTGGGATCACACATGCGACACCGTGAGAACAGATGCTTGCCTGTAATCAAATACTCCGGGAGAGTCCCCATCTGGAATGGAAAGCTGTGCAGTGACACTGGCTTTGCACTGCAGTGTTTGAGATGGCTGTGTATTTGTCTACTGTTCACATTAGAAAGGCAGGTTAAGGGACCATAAACCGATTTGAGCAAACTATGAAGACAACCGGGTTGGAAAAGTTTCTGGGAATCTCACAAAGTCTTGATTTGTATGATTGGGAGGTCTTTTTGGTCAAATTAATCTTATTATTGTTTACATGAGTGAACATATAAAATGCTCAGCACAGTTCCTGGCATAATAGGTATTAGATATGACTTTTATTATTTTGATTTGCCATGCAGATGTTTAACTAAAGGGCTTAAGCATATTCACATAAAGCTCACACACAATCAACCTTGGTAACAAAAGAGCAATCAAAGGTGGACTAATCTAGTTTGATAGGAGAATCTGTGCTCCCCAACAGCACACAGGGAAGATGCAGAAATTCTCTAATAGAAATGGCATGTGACAGCCACACCTTGCCCTCAGCTTTCACGTGGACATTGGATGGGGGATCCTGTGCTTTCAGCACGTGGCCTTGGACACAGATGGCGATGCATGGTCCTGCTGTTTTCCCTGTCTTTCTTAATGGGTCAACATCCCTGCTGGAGTGAGGATGCAGAGGAGAGGAGCCAGGGGATACATGATGGTGGTGGGAAGGAGGAGAAAGGGGGCAGAATTGTGAGTCGGTTCTAGTCCTCAGCCTGTAATCATGTGACCTTGGGTTAGAATCTCCTCTCAGCACTCTTGGTCTCATCCATGACAAAAGGGCAGTACAGAGGCATGGCGGTAGCTGTTTGTAGCACTGCTATAGTCTTTTCTGTCAGTGACCATATAATACTGTACTTAGTGTGTGCATTTACAAGGACTCCCAATCACATCTGATTGCTGGTCTGTCCACCAGAGTTCTATTGGTGGACAGCAGAACTTTTGTCTAGTAGAAACTCCCTTTCCCCCAATATATTTCAAGGCTGGATGCTGGCACACATGGTTCCCATATTTGAGAAGCTCATAATCTGATGGAAGAAATGAGGCAAAGATGAATTAATGTGCGATGAGAGCTGTTACAGAAATAGGAACAGGTGGTTAGGACATCCAGAAGAAGATGCTAGGATCCCAAGGGACTGGAATTTTCAGTTCATCTCTGGGTTCAACATCTGCTCTTCCACACTGAGCCAATATGGAAGTCTTCGTCTTCATTCACTCAACAACTGTCCCTGATTTTGCATTGAGTTCCGGGTGCTGTGCTGCACGTCAGGGTGAACACACAGTCCACGCCCTCTTGGCATGACTGACTGTGGAGGTGGACGATGGACAACTATGGAAACAAAAATACAGGTTACAAAGCGCTCTTAGAGCTGTGTGAGAAACTTGGAAATGATGTTGGGGAAAGGGAGGGCCAGATGTCCAGGCAGGCTTCCCAGAGGAGGTGGCTGCTGAGCTGAGAGCCAAGAGCTGAGGATGAGACAGAAGCCCCTGCTGCATGGGCATTGAAGAGCTATGGAGGGCATTTTGGACAACATAGGCAAAGGTGCCAGGAGCCTGGTGGGTTCCTTGCGAAATTGAGAAGAGGTGTCAGGTTCCCTGAGAGGAAGAGTGGTGGCCAGAGCCAAGATAGGTACTAAAGTATGCAGATACCATGAGAGGTCGTAAAGACAGACTGAAGGGGGAAAGCAGGGACAAAACTGACCTGATTTACTTTTCTGAAGACACTATGGCTGTCTGGTAGAGGATGGATGGAGGAGGACCCCACGGATATGGGAAGGTCAGGTTGGAGTGTACCCTCCAAGCCAAAGGTCATGGTAGCCAAAAAAGTAGAGAGGTGACAGGACTCAGGATCCATGTGGAAGGTGGACTTGGCAAATGGCTGACAGATGAGAGTTGGGGAGACAGTAGGGAGGGGAGCCATTGTGACTCCCAGCTTCTGGGCTGAAGGTACTGGCAGGTGTAGATGCTCCATCCAGAGAGGCTGAAGGCAGAGAGAGAAGCAGAACCCTTTTGGACACACAGGCTTTCAGGAGGATAGAGTGGCAGACTGCTCAAACACACAGCACACCAAAGTATGCATGTAGTCAATGCTGTATCCCCTTCCTGTGTTAGAATGAGCTTCAGCACAGTGGTGCAACTTACTGAAACCCAGGCAGACCCAGTGGCCAGGCCAGTGAGCAATGAGGGGTCAGGGAGCAGCTGGGTGAACAGCAGGGGCTGTGTTAGAGAGTTGTACAAGGCTGTGTGAGGCTTCTGCATGCGCAGAAGGAAATAAGCAATCGCTTCTGCCGAGTCCAGGTGAAGGCAGCTGGCAAGGCTGATCCAAACGGGTGCCAGAAAGAGTGTGGGAATAGTGCCTGCTGTTTGCAAAGTACTCTTGACATACATAACTCTTGATTCCTGTATGAAGAGCCATACAGCCTACAGGCAGAGCTGTGATCCTCATTTTAGGGGTAGGAGGGTTAGGTTTAGAGTTTATTAGGGTTGCACAGTGAGATTTAGGCAGCACCCTGCCTTTCTGATTCCCATTGAGAGTTCCTTAGTACAGCCAGTTTATCCATCAGTGCAGCCTGAGACCTAAAAGGTGTTCAAGAGCCCATCTTGAAAAAGTGTATTGGCTCTAAAATGCAAAAAGAAAACGTTAGAAATGAAATGAATGAATGTTTATTTACATGTCTATAAAAGTGTCCATATCATGTCATGTCAACTTCATTAATTGTCCCACTAGGGCCTCTATTAAAGTTTCATTGCATTCAAAGTCAATGTACTTTTCTTCTCTCTGTAAGAGTTCTGGATTATACAGGATGGTTTTGAGGAAATCATAGCTGGTGGGAGTTGTCTGAGCAACGTGTAGTCAAATAACTGCAAACATAGAGTTTCTAAAATTGTTTCAAAGCATTTTACAGCAAAGTGTTGAATGTCGCATGGGATAAGTTATATTGCATGTGGGAAAAGCTTTTTTCCACGTGTATTTCAATGTGTGTGATACAGAGCAGGGTGTGACGCCAACTACAAATACTAGGGCCTAAGAGATCTGAGGTGTCCAGTTCTACTTTCCCCTTGGATCTCTTTTCAGCTTGCATTTTGTGAAACTCTGTGTGTCTGGAAGTACATCTAACATTGTCTCCTGGGCTTTGAACCCTATAGCATCTTTGTAGGAAACACTTCCAGGAGGTAGAGACAAGAGACAAGGAGAATGGGGTGGTTTCTAGAAAACTGAGAGTTATAGGGAGAGGCCACTTGTGTCTACCAGTCACCTGGCGTACAGCAGGAAGTGACCTACAAAAGGAGCATCCCTTTCAGCTCCCTGGGGCAAAAGGAGTGAGTCCAAGCCAAAAGTAGGTGTTCTTATGGGCATCTAGGTAGAGGCAGGTTGTCCCCCACTAAGAGCAAAGGCAGGTCAGTTTTGGTTTTGTAGGTCATGTATGCACTCACTCATTCTACAGATATGCCCTCAGTATCTCCTCTGTGCCAGTGGGGCTGTTTTAGGCAACTGGATCATATCTGTAGACAAAAGAGACAGATTCCTGTGCTCCAGGGAGCTTATACCCTGGAATACATGTACCTGTATCTACAGAGACAGCAGAAAGCAATAAACCTAATAAGCAAGGAGAGGATATCATATGTGAGAAGGTGATAGAAAATCATGAAATCAACAGTAGAGATGAGTGAACAGAATTGGGATGCCAGGGAAGAGGGGGTGTGGTTTTCTGCTAAAACACGGTGGTCATGGTTGGTCTACCTGAGGTGAGATCTGACTTGCAGCTTGGCTTTCAAGACTGCAAAGTGGTGTGAGAATGAGCTATGTGGAGATCTTGGGGAAGAGTGTTCCAGGCAGAGGAAACAGCATGTGCAAAGGATCTGTGGTGAGCATACGGCTGGCCCACTCATGGAAATCAGCGGCAGGTCAGCGCGACCAGAATGGCCAGGTACACGGCATGAAACTGGTCAGAAGAGTAATGTGGACCAGAGCTTCAGCAGCTGTAATGACTGTGGCTTTTCTCTGAATGAGAGAAGTGTCCCTGAAGTCCTGACACAGGCAGGTTTGAGAGTGAGACCACTTGTTGTACATCCAACAGCTCACAGAAGCAGCTGAACATCCCCAGCCTCTCAGGCTATGATTAGGGAGCCAGAGGCTGTGGACCCCCTGCCCTGCTGGTGTGGAGGTGAGATTAATAGAGGGGAGCAGGTGGCCCTGGGAAGCAGGGCATGGTGCCAATCCAGAAGTGATGAGGATCAGTTTACAAGGAGTGCAGGAAACAGAAAGGCCCTGGGACTAAGACTCTTAGGACCAAACACCCCTGGGAAGTAATCTTGCCCTCAACACTTGCTAGCTGTGTCCATCTTAGGCAACTTGCCTATCTTGGGTTTCTAAGTTTGAGTCTCCCTGTTTGTCATCTAGGGTTACAAATATCAAATGTCAACTTCCCAGAAGAGTGAAACCATGCTATGGGTAAGCCACCAGGACCACCGTAGGAACACCAAGAATTTACCTTAATTGCTCTTGGGTTGGTCTGAAATGATCTGAATTTGTTCTGACCTAACATCCACCCAAAGAGAGATGTTGCAGTTTGGAGGAGTCAGGGGGTGCAGGCAGCCAGCCCGAGGACTTGGAGGTGCGCGCAGGAATTGGTTCCTTGCGTGGGGCCGCTGGCCTCCTTTGTTGAACTCTAAAACTAAGCGCAGCACTGTCCAGCTCCCTGTGGGTGGGGTGGGGTCCTCATGCCTACATGAGAGGGAAGACATTGCCTCTAGATTCAGAGAACAATCCTGGGTAGGACAAGGAGGGGCTTGCGTCACCCATTCTTCCAGCCAATGCCACTGTACATTGCCCCCTCACTGTCACTATTTTACATCAAGAGCAAACAGGTATGTGCATTTTAACATGTAACATATAATGCACATAATATATACCCACTCTCAGAAGGCCTCACTGCTTAAAACAACTTAAGGAAGCTCTAGGTGAAGGGGAGCGCTAGTTCTGCTGGCTCAGGACCCTCTGTGGACCCTGCAAGGTGGTCTAAGCCTCCTCCAGGAAGCCTTGGGTCTCTACTCACTCCAAAGGGGCAGAGTCTGCAAAATCCCAGATAGAAGCAAAATTGCTACTGCCTGGATTTAAAGCTATACATGATTAGATGAACTGAAGTTGATGAATATGTATTTCAAATGGTTATGTGTAAAAAATGTATTTATTTCCATTCTTACCTGCAGATAGCAGACCAAATTTTTAATGGTTTCTGTCTACTTATTACTTTTCTGAGGTCAAATTTGCTGCACAGTAGTATTTTTGAAGCAGGGGCTGGCCTGGTATTGTATTCATAGTAAATTAAAAATGCTTTGACTATGAGAAAATACAGGCTGCTCCTGAGCTAAATATTTCTAACTTATCTGGCAGCTCAAAAAACATCCTGCAATGATAGTGTGTTCTTGCAGTCAGTCTCTACAGTTTCATGAGGCAGGCTCTGGTTTATGAAGAAATTAAGGCAAATAGGGCAAGGATGAAAGTAAAATCTGCTTTAATTGAGCACCTACTAAGTGACAGGTACCATCTTACATCCTTCTTTGATCAGTATGATGAGGGTGCAAGTATAATTTTTCCCATTTCATCCATGGGAAACTGAGGTCAGGAAGTGAGGGGTCAAAGCCAAGATCACATAGTTAATAGATGTTTAGGATTGAAACTCAGACCTGCATGAATAGACTGTGCTCCGTAGACAGTCACTCAATTGTACTAAACGCAATCTCTTCTACATATCTGCAAGCGCTCGATTGGGCTCCACCTTTCCCATCTACATCACTAATGTGGATCACCCAGGAATCCAGTGAGATAAGTAGGGCAGATAGAGAAACTGAGGCTCAGAGAGGTAGAGTGACCTGCCTCTGGTCACAGCATGTGGGAAGAGCCAGAGCCTTGCTGTTCTCTTTGCAAACTTGTTCCTGTCAAGGGTAGGCGTGGTAAACCACAGGGCTATCTCTCCCAGGCAGTTCATGTCTCCCTCTTTAGCAGAACTCATTTAGTTTTCAAACTGTACCCGTTCTTTCATCACAGCGGCCTTTTCATTTATTAGGTGTTCAATTTCCCTCCCGTTCATCATTTATTTGCTTCTGCTTTTCATTTTTTAAGAGGTGAAGGAGATGCAAATTAGCAAATGAATGTCATACATAATACAGTTGACCCTGCTGCAAACAGCTTTGGTTAGATTCTGCTCTGTTCTAGGACAAATGGGTGTACAAGGGCAGGATTCAGCTCTCTGAGTGAGTGGACACAGGCCCAGTGTGGACACCAGAATTTCTGTCACTGGCCTGCCAGGAAGTGACAATGGCAGAGCATGCTTTTGTTTGGTTTGCCGTTTCCAAGATTACTACACTGGTGAAGGTCTCCAGCGCTGCTCCCTGAGCCATGAGGAAGGGTTTGTGAGTGCTGTGAGGACAGCGCAGATGTTCCAGCTGTGTCTATCCATGGCTTGGTGCAGCCCTCTCACTGACTCTTGGCTCAGGGTCTGGAGCTTCCTGACCTGGTGGGTCCCTTGCACTTGACTCTTTGTGTGTTTTCAGCTGGAATGTTGGCAGCCATCCCTCTCCGGCATCTTTGGTGCAGTCAGTGTTGTCTTTCCTTCTTCTAAGAACTTGGCTTTTCACCAGGGCTGCACCTCCTAAGAACCTTGGTTCTTAGGTTATGGAGGACTCTGGCCTCTGCTTGTGCAGGCCTGCTTTGTTCTTGTGAGTGAAATGGTCTAGGGGTGAAATGTCAGGGTGCATTCTTTTGCCATGCTGCAACAGAACTGACAGTCACCTCTATGACATGCTGGCACCATCTCAGTGAGCACTCGTACCCCATGAGATGGTTACAACAGTGCTCCATTTTGCAGTTGAGTCCAGGAGCAGGTGTACGATTTCGTCAGATGGCGCAGGTCACGGGAGCCAGGGCCAGGGTTCAAATGCAGAGCCACGTGCTCTTATCTACTTGTAACTTTATCTCCCAACTGCTATCATCAGTTGTTGGGATTCAAGGTCAAGCAGGTGGATTTCTGACTTGGCTTCTAGATGGATCTTAGTTGTGTGTGCACATGAGTGTGAGTGGGTATGGGCACTCACACATACACACACACACACACACACACACACACACACACACACACATACACCCTCATTTACACCACTGGGAGTTATCTGAAGTAGACCAGAGTTGAAAATGCAAAATCATGACTAGGGCAGCATTCTTAATGCCTCATGGAAAACATTTCACTTTCAAACAATTAGGCTGATGGAGTTCCTTGCATTTCTTTTCTTTTTACCACTCATGACTACAAATGTCTGTAAGAAAAAACCCTACAGGTTTCAGTCTCTGTAACACTGACTGACATTTGCTGGCAGACACGATCCTCTTTGGATAGTGCAGGTGGACAGCGGCCCTCAGGGAGGAAGTGGAGCTCAGATGGGGGAGCACCTGTGCCAGGCAGATGGCCATGTGGCCCCTGGTATTGTGGCTTTCATAAGGGAAGTTGAAGCAAAAGTCTGACGTATAAAGAGGATTATTTTTAAAGTAAATAATCTGTGCAGTCTCATCTTCCAAGGGCCTTGGATTCCCCAACCGTGCCATGTGGAAGGTGGCCTCGCCTCTGAGGACGCCCTAGCTCCAAGATGCTGAGACCATCAGGCCAGGGATAATTAAGTGAGGAAGCACCCACCAACTCACCCATGGCTGTACCACTCCACCATCTGCTGGGTTCTATTATTAGGTGGGTTTCTAGGATCTAATTTCCCTTTTTTGGGGTATAGTACAGGTCAGACAGGGAAGCTGTAGAAGAGAGGAACAGATTTCTTCGTGCACATTTTTCAGAACTGCTTCCAGCAAATTCTTAACGGTTCTGTTAACAGGAGCTCTGGGGCCGGAAGGCACCGTCTACTAGCTGAGAACATCACAACTGCCAAAAAGACTCAGGCAGCTCTTCTAGAGGTGGCCCTGCATTGCTGGAGGGAGCAGGTAGGTGCTTAGGATGTCAGCCTGGAAGTTCAGAATTCATCTAGCAATTTCTGTAAACCTAAAACCCTTTCTCTGCCTCCCCATCCCTTGCCCCACACTGTCACCGGTATGCTCAACCCAAGTCGCAAATCTCAAACACGGTCATAGCATCTCCCCTTTCCTTCCTGGATGAAAACTTTCAAAAATCTTTTTTGCCTTCAGGGCAAACTCCAAGTCTTCTAACATAGCAGGAACCATTCCAAGACCCCAAACCTATGTCTTAGAGTCATTAAAACGCAGGGAGACTTTGTTGCCCAGGCTTCTTCTTAGCTCCAGGTCTTTGTGCTGTTCCCTCTGCCTGCATGTCTGGTTGTTGTTCTATTTGGTTGACTTTTGGTCATCCTTCAGGGCTTTGCTCAAATGCCATGTCCTTCAAGAAGCCTTCCATGATTTTCTCTCCCATTTCACAGCCATGACAGAGCCTACCTCACTTAAAATTTGTTTTTATTACTTTTAGGTCCTGTGATTTACAAGATTACTTAATACACAGAGATAAAATACACTTTATATGTAACAATAACTCAAAAGGTTAGGACTCAAGAAAGCACACAAAAATGGCATCATTTTTGTTAATCAAGTCTCACATGCACAGACACCTGGGTGCCCATGGGTGTATAGCAAATAATCTCAAAAGAAATGGGTCAGGCAGCTAGAAGTGGATACCACTGGTGGGATGATTATGGTGATTTTTATTTCCTTCTCTTGTATTTATAAATTATCAACATTTTCTAGCATGACTGGGCTATTCCGATGAACTAGACAAAATATTATTTAATACATAGTTTTAGGGCCAGCCAGATAGCTCAGTGGACCAGGGTTCGATCCAGGCATGCCATGTGTGTCCTGTCCCCGGGACATGCTGTGACAGAGATTGAGACTGGGCATTGAGTCGTGTGCCTATAATCCCAGGGCTTGGGAGGCTGAAAACAGGAGGATCACTATAAGTCCGATCTGTGTAGTAAGATCCTGTAGACTCTGTAGACCCTGTACTAAATACATTAAGAACAAAAAAGACATAATTTTGCTGGAACCTGCATGATATTTAAAAAAAAAATCAGAAAAAACAACAGTGATAGATTTAAGTTGCTAATGGAAGGATATCTGTGACACATGTTAAGGTAAAAAGAGCAAACCTTAGACCAATATGTGTAGGAACTGGTTCAATACACATACATGCGTGGCCATATGTGTTTATATATGTCTGTGTCAAGAGGAATGAGCTGTAGAAGTCTTTACACCAGGCTGGTAACACCAGTTATCTCCACAGGGGCTGGGGTTTAGGATAACAGTGGCAGGGGTGTGAGGGAGGCAGATTAATTCTCCTTGCCTAGAAGGTTTTGTATTGTTTTATTTCACTTGCCATCATAGCATGTATTAGCACTGTACAACCTTTTTAAAAAGACAAATCAAACAGACTAAGCTGCATGTAATGAATAATATAACATTTCAGGCAAGTCACAATGTCATACCCAAACTTGATTGCCTGGATGCTTCATTAATTTGTTAACACTTTTAATTTGGAAGCTATTTTAAATTTAGAGAAAAGCCACATGAATACTACATAGAGTGACACAAGAAACACTCATCAGGCTTCTCCCCTAACTACGTCTTGCTGATATTTGGCTCCGTTTGCCTTATTTGTGCTCCTGAACACTAATATTTAATTCATAATAGGAAAAAACATGACAGGCCGATATATCACTACATACATTAGAATGATTGCCAAGGATTTGAATATTCAGTTAAAAAAAAGAAAAACACATCTTCTGTCTAGCCAGGCACGGTGGCACACACCTGTAATCATCATAATCTAGGCTAGAATAAGAGGACTGCAAGTTTGAGCCCGGTGTGGTCGACTTAGCAAAACATTGTCTCAAAATAAAAGATGGACTGAGGATGTAGTTCAGTGTGAAAGGCCTGGGTTCAATCTCCAGTACCAAAAATGAAACAAAAACAGCAACAGAAAAAGGCTATGTTTTAAGTGACAGACATGCTGCCTGTCTACCAAAAACTGTGCAGTCAAGGTTGTTCTTTGTAATGCTGGTAGTATTAAAAAACAAAACAAACAACAACAACAACAAAACCAGATTCCTCCTAAAAGTCTGCTCATAGGGATTGGTAAAATAAATTCTAGTAAATCCATACAATGGCTTCTTATGGAGCAATAAAAAGAGATGGATTTGTGGAAGATGACCTGAAAATGTGTCTGAGATCTAGGAAGTAAAAAATAGAGAACTAAATGTGTAGTGTGATCCCAGTGTGGAAAAAAAAAAAGACGTTTGCTAGATAGAGATATAAGAAACTGCTGATGTACTTCAAGGGAGAAGGTTCGGGTCTTTTTACTTTGCTTCTAGCATATAATCTTTTTTAGTGTTGTATTTAGAAAAAGTCCCCCACACATATACTACTTTCATGATAATACAAAAATAAGGAAACTGACATGGAAAACATTTTACTGGATAAGAAAAGTTGCCCTCTAGCCCCACTTGGAACACCCTGTGCTTTTGAAACAAGGAGGGAGCCATTGCCATCCCAGTGGGGTTTCTTGAGGTGTTGATGAGCAAAGGAGCCCCCTGGGAAATCTCTTTAGAGATTGTGGACCGTCAGGACCTCTGGCCTGATCTAGTCCACAGATACATTTTCTATCACCACATCATAAAGGATAGAGCAGCTTCACATAAAAAAAAAAAAAATCAGACTCATAAGGATGAGGCACAGCACACTGATAGAGTGCTTGCCTCGCATGCACAAGCCCTGGGTTGAATCCTCAGTTCTTCAAAAGGAAAGAGAAAAGGAAAAAGAGAAAAAGAAACTGCAGACTTGCTTGTGGGCCATCTGGAGATGTCTGCGTACTGTGCTACCTTCCACAGGTGAGCGTACTCCCTAGTTTTGATCCTCTCCTTTCCAATCTCTTCTGACCACTAAAGCAGGGTGTGTGCATGCATGGGTGTGTGTATGAATGGATGTGTGTATGAATGGATGTGTGCGTGTGTGTGTGTGTGTGTGTGTGTGTGTGTGTGTGTGAGAGAGAGAGAGAGAGATATTTGTAGTCCCTGGCTTGATGCCTCCCGTGTGTGACAGCCAGGGACAACAGGAACTGAACATCTCTCCACTTCAGCCTCTTGGTCCCATAATACTTTCTACTGGAGCTTGTTCAACCACATACTAAGAAGCTGCAAAGTGGAAGGAGGCTGCTGTCTGGTGCTTTCATTATACAGGTGAGGGGCTTTGGCCAGAGAGGTGAGGTGACACGGTCACACAGCAAGTTTTAAGAACTTAGGGTCCCATAATATGTCTTTAACTTTTAAAAAGACATCTAAATGAGAAATACCCAGGTTGAGTGGAATTTCCACTTTTAGTTTTTTGAGGATTCTCCATACTGATTTCCACAAAGGTCGTACTGGTCTACATTTCCACCAGTCACGTATAAGTGTTCCTTTTTCACCACAGCCTCACCAGCATTTGGCATTATGTGCCTTCTTAATGAGTAATACAACACAGTTCATAATAGCTAAGTCTTGGAAGCAGCCCGTATGTCCACCAACAGATAAATGGATAAAGAAGACATGGTGTCTGTATATAATGGGATATTACTTGGCTATGAAGGATGTACTGGAGGCATTTGTAGGAAAGATGGATGCACCTTTAAAACATGTTAAGTGAAATAATTCAGATGCATGAACTTTATGGTTTCTTTCATATGAGAAACCTAAAATATGAATAAAGTAAAAAGCAAAGAAAGGACTAATTTAAAAAAAGAGAGAGATGGATCTTTTACAAACAAGAAGGAGACCAAAAGTACGAGGGAGGTGTGGGGGAGGGGAAGGGAACATAAAAGGATTTGGGATGTGTCATGTCTGTGTACCAATTACCTGCATGTGATTGTTGCATGTCACAAGCATAAACTCTCAGCCATCATCCAGGCTGGGAGCCAGTCTGTGAAGTCTAGGGGTGGTGACATAGGGCAGCATAAATTTTTTGCATATGTTTATAGTATGTAATATTCATGTTCACCTCAGGGGAGGTGGGTACATGTACTTAACATATCTTGATTTTTTTATTCCTCTTTCCCTAAGGGGCAGGGCTCTCTATGGGCACCACCCAGCCCTTCCTGCTCATGTGCCATCCCCTGGGTGGGGCAGGTCAGGTGGTTCTGGGGTCCTTATCACTTGGAGGAAATAGATATCAATATAAGAACAATGACAATCACAGCTCCTTTCATAGTTCACATACCCCAAGACGGAAAACAGGGGAAGGCCAGGTGCACAGGTTTGATCTAGCTGCTGACAAGCTGGATGATCTTGGGACAGTTTTTTCTCTGTCTCTGTTTCCTCACATGATAAGCTGGTATTAAAATTATAATGTCTACTTCATCACATTGTTTACGGAATCAGGAATTAAATACATACAGGGCACTTAAGCCTTGCCTCTCTGTCTCCCTGTGTCTTTGTCTCTGTCTCTTCCTGTTTGTCTGTCTCCCTTTCTTCTTATAGTTTTGGGAATGAAACCTAGGGTCTCCTAGGGTCTTGGTAAGTGCTCTACCACTGAGCTATAACTTCAGCCCTTTTAAAAATTTTCTTTTTTATCCCAATGTCTTGCATACTTTTCTAGTCCTCAAGTGGAATGAGGTAAGTGGTATCCATCCATCCATCCATCCATCCATCCATCCATCCATCCATC